>JAVSCE010002096.1:85000-153541 GCA_032199065.1 Smutsia gigantea
CCCTGCCCTAAGGATCTGTTAGCCTCCAATCTGTTTTTCCATTTGTATATATATATATATATTTATAAAGATGAAATGATCATATATATATATTACAGTGTAACTTGCTTTTGCCACCTAGAACTGAATCATGAATATTTTCTCATGTCATCCAATTTTCTCAGAAAACACTGTAATATTCCATCATATGGCTATACCATCATATAGATGTAATTTAGTCATTCTCTTTTGAACGTTTTTGAAAAAGATCTTACCTTATGAACAATTGCCACGACACATACTTTCGTACATAAATCTTTGTCTGAGTTTCTTAATGTTTCTTTGAAATAAATGCTCAGAAGGGGAATGCACAGGTAATGAACTTCTGAAGGCTTTTGATAGGTTGATAGGTATGGCCAGATTGTTTTCTAGAAGGTTGTGTCCATTTATGCTGCAACCAGCAGGGCATGAAAATGTTGGCCTTCCTGATTGTTGCCAGTGTGATTTAGCAGTTGTCCAGCTTCCTAACAGAGGCTCCCTCAAACTCAGCAGGGATGCTGTCCTTTAGTTTTTGGTAGATGACAGGCTTCCAGAGGACACACACTGTATCCCCAGTGCCTGCCCTGTCATGGACTTGCAATAAAATAAACACTTGTTGAATACATGTTTGCATGTCAGAATCAATGAGCCAAGAAGGGTAGGGGGACATTTCACTTGACATCTGAGTAGAGAATAGAACTTCCTTCATTGTCCCGAAGTACTTTATCAATGGACTTTTCAGGGAAAGGGAAATTTATCAATAGACAAGTGCTTGTCTGGAAACCAGCTCCACCATCTCAGGGCATGTCTGAGAGGCTGGTAAGTCAGTCGGAGATATGTCCTGACCGCTTACTTGCTGGGTGCCCTTGTGTGAAATCCTTTAGTCTTCTCTCCAACCTGGCAAGGGCGGCAGCGTCTTCATCTTCATTTTTTAGGTGAGACTCAGGGAAGTTTTTTAATTAAGGTAACATAGCACTCTGTTTTTCATTGTTTGTTTCCCCCCAAAATGCATATGTTGAAATCCTTACTCCCAAAGTTATGGTATTAGGAGGTGGAAACTTGGGAGGTACTTAGTTCATGACGGTGGAGCCCTCGGGAATGGGATTAGTGCCCTTATTAGAGAGGCTCCAGGAGATCCCTGGCCCCATTCACCCTGTGAGGACAGAGAGAGAAGGCACCAGCTGTGAACCAGGAAGAGGGTCCTCACCTCACCATGTGGCACCCTGATCTTGGACTTCCATGCCCCAGAATTATGAGAAATAAATTTCTGTTGTTTATAAGCCACCCAGTCTGTGATATTTTGTTATAGTAGCCTAAATGGACCAAGACCCAGCTGGTAAGTGGTAAAGCTGGGATTCCCAGGTTTGTCAGACTTCAAATGCTCTACTAAGAACTTACTTGTATGTGCAAAGCATGGGGCTAGTGGCTGTGTGATTGAGGAGGAAAAATGTGTAGCAGAATGATCCCTGAGCTGGAAGGAAAATGGACAGTTGCTCTATAATTGGTAAGACATGATAATAGTTCTAGGAGGTATTGTCCTCTGCCAGTGTGAGGAAGGAATTCAGATGGGAGGGAGTTTGCTTAGTGGTAAGGACCAAGGTATTGTGGCAATGTGGAGCAATTCTGTGCACGCCTTGTGCCACTCTCAGAAGGGTGATGGTTAGTGGGGCCCTGAGAATGAAGCCTCCACAGGGAGCTGTGTCTTGATGACACCCTCAGGTCTCGGGGAATAGGCTCCTCTAAGCAGGAAGCACCGTGTAGGGGGAGAGAGACACAAAACCAAATCCAACCCACGACTGTGTCTTTCCTTTTCTAAAAGTGATAGTTACACACACACACACACACACACACACACACACACACACACACACACACACATACACACATACACACACACACACACAGCAGAGGGGGGCTTCCCATGTGATACGTCTGTTGCCTGTGTCTCCAGAGAGAGGTCTGGATGTATTTAATGTAATCATTCTCCCTTAGATTTTCCCTTAAATGCCACAATTAACATTTTTATACACAAACCTTTGCATTTTGTTAATACTTCTTTGAACCGAGAGTGGAAAATCCCTTGTTCTTGTTATTGGAGTGAGACTGGATACAAACCGCCCCATTGGCAGCACCCAGGGGCAGCAGCTTAGGGAAGATTTTAGCCCCCACGATTCCCACCAGCCCACAGCAGATCACCCCAGAATATGCACTAAGGAAAAACACAGCGTTTGCCAGGCAAGCTCAGTGCCTAGTGCCCCCTTCCACCAGATCATCTCCCCTAAGCCTGTTCTATCAGAATCTTGGAGTTGTCACTGTCCCTCTCTCCATAGTGTCCTTTATGAACACTCTGACTTTGCATCAGCCCAGCACTGTGGTAGAAGTGGGTGAGGGGAAGTGAGAATGGGTTTAAAATAGCTGGCTATTAGGTTTCCTGTTAAATAGGATGTGGTCGATTAACTTCAGTTGTCATGTGTCTAGTTCCGACACTCCTGCTAACGGCAGGCATACAGAGTGCCCTGGAGCATGGGGGTGCCCGCCGGGGACTAAAAGCAATGATCAGAAGTACTGAGACCCAGTAACCACCTAGAGAAAAGCCGCTGTGACTTAGCTCTTTGGGAAATGAAGGTGGTGTTACCTGTGGCCATCAGCAGTAACAGACGATCGTAAGAGCTCCAGAAGGTGCCTGGAACCATCCAGTTTCTGGACAGTGGGAACTGTTGATATGGTTTGGTTCTTAACACACAGTGGGAGAGGCCATGAGCTGGTTCCTTAATTCTAGGAGGTTATTAGAGGGACACGTTTGCAAACTGGAAATGACAGCATGGAAGGAGCCTTTAAGCAGGGCCTGAGGAATGCTTGAAGATAGGCTGTTTTCCAAAAAGGTACCTGTCTTTATGTGGCATTTCCAAACCTGCTTCAGATACCTTTCTGAGGGAGACCTGAGGTATAGGTCAGGAGTCTTCTCTCTTCCTGACCTTGTTCACATTGGTTTAAGTAAAAAAAAAAAAAGAAAGATTTTCTTTTGGTGAGGGTAGCAGAGAGCTGAAAAAGTCATTGAGGAAGGGTACAGGGTCTCTCGGATCCAGTCTCCCGTGTCTTATCTCTCTCCTCATGGCGGCAAGGTGGATGCCAACAGTTGTAGCCTCCATCCCATTATCTCTTCAATCCCAACAGAAAGAAGTCCTGGAATATAAACTCCGTGAAGGGAGAGATTTTAGTATTTTTTATTGTCATATCCCCAGCTCTTAGAACAGTGCCTGGCTTATAGGAAGAGTTCAATAAATATTTGTCAAATGAATGAATGCATGAATCTCATTGGTGTGGTTGGAGTGACATGCCCAGTCCAAGAGTTGGGCTGACAGTGGGGGAGAATGGTTCCCAAAGAGAACCGGGGGTGTTATTATCCAAGATGGGGCACTGATTGGATGCTGGACAGAAATTACAGTGTTTGGGTTGAGCTCTACCGTTGATGTCAGAGCTGTATTGAGACTGTTGGAGAAGCCACCTAGCAAAACTCAAATGACAAATGGTATGAACTGATATTAATAGATATAATAACTCAGCCTGCAGGAATACTAGCTGGCTTGTGGAATTCTAGAAGTTCACAATGCCTTGACTGAATAGCTCATGTGAGAGCTTCCAAGACTTAACTTGAAACTGAGCTAAGTCCCTTAGAACTGGCTTTTGAAACCTTGAAAAATAAGACAACACCTGGGCATGCTCACCCCGTGTGTAACTCAGGGACACGTGTACTCAGGTGTACAGGGCACTGGAGATGTGGTTTCTGTGGCATCATGGCTGCTTTCGGCCTGGGGTCACCATGGGCTGGTGAAGGTGTTCTTTTTCCTGATCAATAACTGAAGCAAAAGAGGCAAGAGGTAAAAAATCTGTAAGGGGATGAAAAAGGCACCTTGTGCACTTACAGAAGGGAGTCTTCCTCACAGTCTTCTGCTGTTTGGAAAACCTATTTGGATTGAAAGTGGTGACACGAACTTTTTGATTCCATTTTACCTCCTGTTTTTGGAAGACAAATGTATCACTCTGACCTAAAGAAGCTGTAGTACATATTTTTCTCGGGCAAGTAGTTCAGGGCTGATGGGGTGATTCCATGGTACAGGAGGCCCACACGCCTTCTGCGTTTTTGCACCACTCTACCTATGTGTGGCCCTCACCCACTGGTTGAAGGTGGCTCACCTCCACGTCTGCGTCCTGCTGGTGGGGACGGCGAGGTACAGCGGAGGGCCTGCCTTTGCACTGCTTTGGCTTATAGCTTTCCGAATCACAGCCATTTCTGTCTGCAAGGGAGGCTGGCACCATAGGCCTTATTCTATGTGGTCATGTGCTCAGCTAAAATGTTGGCCTTTTAACTCTAAAGGGAGAAAGAGAGACAATAGACAGTGAGGTTTAACCAGTAGTGCTGCTACTTAGAGCTCACACTTCAGATGGGAAGTGCGCAGGCCTTGTGGAAGGCAAGCATATTCCATAAACCTCCGCTTGGTCCCTGCACTGGGTGGGATAGTGTCCCTCCAAAATTCACACCCTTCCTCGAATCTCAGAATGTGGCCTTATTTAGAAATAAGGTCAGTGCAGATGTAATTAGTTAAGATGAGGTTAAATTGGATTAGGGTGAGCCTTTAATCCACTATGATTTAGAAGAGAAGAGACACAGCAACATACACAGGAGGAAGGCCACATGCGGACAGAAGCAAAGATCAAAGATCGGGAGTTATGCTTGCAGAGCCGAAGAATGCCAAGAGCTGTCAGAAGCCAGACGAAGCAGGGAGGGACCCTACCCCAGAGAGCTTGGAGGGGTCATTGCCCTGCTGACACCTTGCTTTTGGACTTCTAGCCTTCAGAATTGGGAGGGAATAAATTTCTGTTGTTTTTAGCCACTGAGTTTGCAGTGCTGTTAGAGCAGCTTTGGGAAACTAATACAGCCAGGAAGAACACATTTCTTCCCTGATCCAGTGGGAATTATTTCCAACTGGAATCAGAGGGTCTGGCTTCTCAGCTTCACCCTGTGCCCAGCTGCAGCTCAACAGAGGTCTCGGTTAGGGAACATAATAGGTTGTCAGTGATACGTCTCTGATTACTACCAGTCGAGGATCAGACATTAAGCAAATAATCAAACAGATACATGTTTAATAACAACTGTGGTAAGTTATACAAAAGAGAGGGACCAAAATGACTGAGGGGCTTTCTGAACTCAAAAACATTAGGTTAAGCCCCAGTCATTTACCATTCTTAATTCAAAAATCTGTCCAATGATTTTCTTCTCTCTTCACAAGAATTTTCTTTTTCTCCCCACAAATCCTTATCCATTCAGTCTCAGCGCTCGTTTGGCTTTTCAGTCAGTTCCCAACGCAATCTCTGGCTGGACCAGTCTGGAGGAAAACCCAAGCCAGTTTGGCTGGGGAAGGGGTGTAGGGTTGTGGTCCCCGAGGCTTTCCTCAGGAAGCCACCCTGGAGCTCAGTCGTGGATGAGTGGGAGTAGGTGTAACTGGGGGAAAATCCCAGGGCAAAATAGCTTTGAAACTGAAATCAGCCAAAGGGAGAAATAAAGTGGGAGAAACCCATTTATTTCTTACAAACAGTCATCCTGGGTCTCTCTTGACCCGGCTGCGAAGAAGAGAGAGCTCCACCCAACCCCTCCAGGTCCAGATAAATCCTCTGCAGGCCCATGTAATTATCTACTGATATGGAGATGCTACTTCTGTCTACCCTTTGGAAACACCTATTGATACGGAGATGCACTAAAGCCAGGCAAGAGATTCTGGAAATATTGCAGATTTACCCACAGTAGGAAAAGGATGGGAATGGCATGGGGGCCACTTTGGAAAACATGGCCTGGATGTCAGGAGCTCACAAACATGGGTGCTTTCCGGGGAGTTAAATTCCAAGCTCCGCCCCAGACCCCCTCTCCTGGGATTCAGGGAGGGTGCTCTCGTAGGCTGTGGGGGCCATATATGTGTGTTTCTTTCAAACCTGCCCTTGAGAATTTTGTGGGCAATTGCTTCACAAGGGCAGTGGGTCTTAAATATTCACATGCCTAAGAATCACCTGGAGAACTTGTTCCAAGTGCAGATTTGGGTTGGATTCGGTGGGTCTGAGGTGGGTTTAGCAATCTGCTTGACAAACAGATTCCCATAGATGAGTCTGATTTGGTGGGTTCCCTGACCTCATTTTGGAAGGTTGTGTGCTCTGAAAAATCTGGAATGGATCTCATGACAGCAGTGATTCCACTGCAGAATAAAAGGGGGCACCCAAAAAAGGACTCCTTGTATTTGATTTTAGCAAGTTGTGTCTGGGGTGGGCAAGGAGGGCAGCATGTAAGCCTGACTTAGAGCAGCTGCCCCAGGAGGCCTGGACCGGCAGGTTGCCGGAAGGGCCCACGGCCATTGGGAGCTCCCCGCAGAAAGTGAACACTGCGTATCTGACCCCAGCCCCGACTTCAGGGTTCTGTGCAGTTGTGACAGCAGTAGACTCGCCTGAGACTTCCCTTGCAAAAAGAGAACTGACTCGGGCACCTCTTCATGTTTCTATCCATCGCCAGACTTGGGAGTTGGGGGTGGGGAGCCTTACATTCAGAGCCAGCACATTTTTAATGTTTGGTAACCACCATGCTTTTACGATGAGTGGGGCTTATTGTGAGCTCTTGAGCTGAAAATGGAAACAGTGGAAAAATGGAAAGGCCCCTGACCACAGACTTCCTGCCGACCCACGTCCCTCCTCCATTCGGGGTGCACCTCAGGTTGTAATTACTGACGCACCATTTTTCGGCGGCAGGGCGATCTCAGGTGAATTGGGCCTTGGCACACACAGTCTGTTTGGGTTTGAAGCTGGAGGGTCTGTGATCACGTGGCTGTGTGTGCATGGGTACGTGTGTTTCTCCATCTTCTGCTCTCAGCCTTCTCTGCTGGGGCTTCTGGGCCTCCTGTGCTGGGAGTTTCACTGTGCCGAGTTTCTCCCAGCACATGGTGCTGCTGGTCATTCCTGCTTGACCATTAGATTTTTCTCTTCAGGGAAAAATACCATCGTCAGTCCGTGTTGTCCAGCAGATGTAATCTAATCACAGGCTGTCATCCCGCCTCACTTCCTATTGTGGCGGGAAGCCACAGGAAGCCAAGGAGACAAAGTTTCTGCTGAGGCTTCAGGAATGTAGAGGAATCACAAGGTGCTTGGGTGCTTGGGATTGAAACGATGTAACAATATTTCCCCCCCACTGAGACTCAGTGGTATGGAACAGCTTCTTGTTGGTCATGGAAGCTCATTCGTTTATAATACGGTATCCGGGTGACCTTTACAGAGATAAATTAAAATATAACTAACATCCTGAATACACCTATAGTGTGACCTAATAGCTCCCACTGCAACGGTTCCTGCGGGCTGACTCCCCCTACCCTTGAAGCGAATGTGTGAAAGGCATGGCCCTGCTGCACTCGGGGCTCAGCCTGTGGATAGGAGTCCACCGAGCCAGTGCCAGCACTGATAAATGCTGCTTCTCGCCAAATGTTTCAGTGTCATGACTCCTTGGTTGTAGTTTCTGCGGTTCCTGCAACAGTATCCATGGGAGAAAAGTGTTTTAAAGTCAGTGTGAGTTTTTTAATGACATGAAAATGATAGTAGAGGAGAGGGCCGCTTGTGGCTAATGGCTGTTTAGGTGGGAGTCTGAGAATGGACCAGTCGCTCTTACCTTTTGAAGATGATTTTGGTGCTCTGGGGGCCTGGCTTTTTGCCTGTTGGTGGCATAGCTTGCCTGGACTGTGGGGCTAATTAGAGCGTAGTCCTGGGCCTTACTGCCAGTGCATCCGACAGCGTTTTGACAAAGCCAGGCAGAATTCAAGAGCTTCATGTTCTGGTTCATTCTGGACCGTGGGATTGTCTAGAGGGTGTGTTCCTGGAACTTTTCAGTCAGGCTGCCCTGTGCTGAGTATTTAATGACCACACATGGAAGGCCTGATTGCCAAGGTCACTCCCTAGGACATACTGAATCATGGACTCTCAGGCCTGGAAAGGGGCCCTAGGCAAATTGGAGGGAACAGACCTTCCCTAGGACTAGGGAGACCCCAATTTGGGACTCTGCCCCACTCCTATTGCAGCTGAAATGGATTTCTGTTGGGAGAGAGTGTTTAAGGGCACGGGGGTCCTACCTTTGTTATACAAATAAGTAACAGTCCAGTTTGCCAGTCTGCTAGAGTATGCCTGGGTAGAGTTAAGAATAAATGAAAGCAAACCCATTTCTGGCATGAGATATTTTACAGTCTCCCCTTGATTTTGCGGAATCTGTTGGTGGGTGCAGCGGACACTGTATCGATGAAAAATAGAGCCTTGGGTGATTATAGATTCTGTCTGCCTAAAAATAGTCTTCTCTCCACCCCATGACTCTTCCAGAAGTTCTTGCTCATAATGACCCCATTGTAACCAACAAGTACTAGACTAATAATAGTGGCCTCTTCTTGAGTGTCTACTACATGCATGCCGGGGTGCTTTAGAAACAATATCGTGTTTCTTACAACAGCTTTGGAGAGCTTCTCACTGTCTTTATTTTACAGATGAGAAGTTGGACTTGGAGAAGTAGAGAAATTTCTTTCCAAGGTCACTGGTCGAACATAGTTTGCTGGCTCCTTTAGGTTAAGAAGTCTGTTAACCAGAACTAACAATTAGCAGATTGGATTAGCATCTACCCTAATGGCCTTATTTTACCTTAATTACCTCTTTAAACATTCTATCCCCATATCCAGTCCCAGTCTGGAATCCTGGGGGTTCGTTGGTACTGGAACATAGGAATTTTGGGGAGACACAATTCAGCCCTGACAACCATTAGTGGCTTATTTTGGCTGAGGTCTGTGCCTCCAGCATTTCTAGGGAGCCGAGGCCCCTGGGTTTCCCATATAACATGTTGTGGGACTGTTATGACAAAGGCACGCCTTAGACCAAATCCTGCCCCCAGTACGTGTTTCAGACAGCAGCCAGATAAACATTACAGCTTGTACTTGGAACCTGATGAAGTCCCCACTGTCTTTCATTTTAGGCTCCCTGGGGGTACCTTGCATGGAAGTTTCCCTCATGGCAGATGAGAAGGTTCTGGGGCAGCATTTCACTAACTGTCTAGTTGAATTAGGCAGCAGAGTTCTCTGAAAGTGACTGCTCACAGACCAGGTGGTTCTCTGAGTGTACACTGAAAGCTATGGGTCTTGGCCTTGGGTTTTTTGAGGAAAAGCAGACAAGTCTAGCCAAACCACACATCTTGGACATCCCTCACTTCACCAATGTGAAATTATTTCTAATACTCATTATACCAAATTTCTTACCTTCTGTTGCATGTGGGAGGTAAAGATGGTGGATATGCTGTTCATGGGCAGTGGGCTTCTGATTGTCATCTTCCAAATACTAACCACCTCTGACAGTATTCGTTTCCTGTTTAGGGAGCTTAGATAGCACCTGGCTGCAGCTAGATTAAAGTGGGCATACACGATATCACACGGTTGTTGCCAGGGTGTTTTAAGGTACATTGCAGGCAGTGTGAGAGATTGTCAGAAAACTCTTACCGGTCAGTGTTTTGTCCTGAGCCTGCACTATTCCCAGATCAAGACATAAGCACAGTGATTTCCTTTTTTGAAGAGTTCAACAAAATCAAGAGTGATATTGGATTTGAGGCTGCATTTTTATTATGTGTTGAGTCTTGAACCTGGTTTTGCTAAACATTGGTCAGGAGGATTTGAGAAGCGGAAACTGAGTTTCCTGACCCTTTCAAAAGAGAGGATGGATTCATCATAAGGACTGACATAAAAAAAAAATGCTTTAGTATGTGTGATGGGTCTGAAGAGACCCCATTCCTATTTCAGGATGCACATCTTTGAACTGTTTCCACAATTCTAGAGTAAGATTTGAGAAATAATAAAATATTGACTGATGGTTCAAAGAGAAAAATATGGGGCGATCTTTGGCAAAGCCTGTCATCTTGCTTACATTTCACTCATTTCTCTAACTTGCTGAGCACCCCTTCTGTGGACCAGGTACTGTGCTGGATGTCAGGGAACGTCTCTTGACTTTTTTTAATCTCTGCCTTAGCATTGAGCTTAGTGGAGGCAGTATATTTAATCATTTACTTTTTTATCCGACAAGTATTTCTGTGAGCCTATTGCATTTAGGCATGGTTCTGAGCTCTCTACAAATGTTCACTCACTGGTACTTATTACATGAACATCCTGTTAAATTTTCCCCAGGTATCTCCCTTCGTGACCGTCAGAAGAATCCTGTAATTGCCATCCCAATCCACCATATCCATTTTATTTGATCTAGACTTACCTGTGAGTGACCTGATATAGGATGCACAGGAGAATTTAGCAAGAGCATGCAAGTTCAATCCACATAATGAAGAGCTGCCCCCCGCCCCCATGATCTGTTCTTCCCATGGCAGTCTGAAGGTTTTTAAAAAACAAAGATCAGTTTCCCTTAGTCCCCTCTGTAAACCCTTGCGGAGCTTCCCATTGCACTTGGCTCTTTAAGACCCAGCCCATGCCCTGACCATCTCCTACCTGTGGCCTTACTTGTGCTCCAGGCTTATGGATCTTCTGTTTCAAAAGTGCCCCAGGGCCTTTGCACTTGGTGTTCACTCCCCCAGAAATGCTGTTTTCCCTGAATCTGCCTGATTTCCATCAGTCAGTCCCCCCGCTTATATGTTACCACCTGGGAGACACCTTCCCTGACCGTTGTTTAGTCTAAAACAATTCCCCCATATTACATCACCCTCTTTTATTTTCTCCGAAGCCTGTATCTCTTTCAGAAGTAAGCTTTTTGTCTTTGTTATCACCATCGTCCCCAGTCGGAATCGAGACTGCTTACCCCTGCCTTGGCTCATCCGTCCCTCTGATCCCTGACACATACGCCATCCAGTGCCTGCTCCAAAATAAGAGCTCAATAAACGTTATTGTTTATTGAGAAACCATATGAATGAATAAATCCCTGTTAATGCCCCCTTGGAAGCTGTGAGCCAAGAATTGAATTCCTTTTTAGACTTATACTTTTGGCTGTTGAACTTCTGGAGCAAGACTACTCAGCTTGGTTATCCCACCATGGGGCATGACATCAGCTGAGCTGATTAAGGTTCTCAACAAGAATCCAGGATGTAATTGAGAAAGATTTTGAGTGAAAATCATATACACACCGACCCACAACTTTTCTTCCCTGCTCTAAGCCAATCTTAGATTTTCTTGACCAAAAGTAAGACCAGAAAGTGAGACAAGACTATAATTGAAATAGTGTGGTGCATCTCAGAGGTTTGCTAGTAACACCTGTAGCCTCGGCCATTTGTGGTGATTCACACTGGTCAGAAGGAAAGGAGAAGAGGGACTTGTGCATGGGATGAACGGTTAAGGTCTGGGCAGGGCAGTCCTTCTGAAGCATTTAATCAATTGGTGTGGCACTCCCTGGGGTTGTAATGTGTAGAAAGGAGCTGTCTGTTATTTGTGGCCCATCTGCGTACTAGGACCTATGGCTAGAGAATGGTGGAGAGAATTGGGCTGATTTCCCCAAATCTCCAACAGGGTGTCCACTGAAGGATGCCGTGGATGTGAGAGATAGAACTCGTACCACAAAGCAGAGACCTGGAACTTGGTAGCTTGCTGTCTGGCCCTCTGGCCTTGGCCTCACTGGGATCTCACTGCCTTGGAGCCCTTGCCTCTCATGTTAATGTTCCCTGTGGCTGCTCTTATGAATGGCTCAGTGATAACATCTCAGAAGTGAAAAAATAGGGTCGCCACTTCTGAGGATGTGATAAGTGAGTTGGAGGCAATTTCTCAGGGGAAGTATTTTATCTCCAAGCATTAAAACAGAATCTGTTTTAAGTGAGAATATTTCTTTTCAAGTTAACTTCTCAAAACTCCTCCTATCCTGGTCCTGTCCTTGGCAGCTGAGTCCCAGCTATGGGCTCCATCACTTCTCCAAGCAACCCTGTGGGCGAATTAGTTCTGTAGCTCACCCCAAATCCAGAATAATAATTCTCGGGTGGAAGTGGGGACTAGCTGATTGGCTTAGAGGCATCTAGAGTTCATTTAAAAAAAAAAACATTTAAACAATGTGGCTTTTGTGTGTATGGAGAGATTTTAAAAAATAAAAATTTCTAATTGTGGTCAAAAAACATGTAACATAAAATTTACCATTTTCACCATTTTTAGGTGTACAGTTCAGTAGTGTCAAGTATATTCACATTGTTGTGCAACAGATCTCCTGAATTCTTTTCAGTTTGCAAAACTGTACCTGTTAAACAACAACTTCCCATGTCCCCTTACTCCAACCCCTGGCAACCACTGGTCTACTTTTTTGATTCTATGAATTTCACTGTTTCCTCATAAAGTAGAATCATATAGTTTCTGTCCTTTTGTGACTGGCTTATTTCACTTAACATAATGTCCTCAAGGTTCATGCCTGTTGTAGCATCTTGTCAGAATTTCCTTGCTTTTTAAGGCTGAATAATATTCTATTATATGTGTGTACCATATTTTCCTTGCCCATTCATCCGTCAGTGGACATGTGGATTGCTTCCACCTCTTGGCTATTGTGAATAGTGGTGTTATGAACATGGGCATGCAAATACCTCTTTGAGATCCTGCTTTCAATTCTGGCTATGTACCTTGAAATGGGATTGCTAGATCATATGGCAATTCTGTTTTTAATTTTTTGAGGGATTACCATACTGCTTTCTATAGCAGCTGCACTGTTCTCTATGACATTCCCACCAACAGTGCATAAGGGTTCTAATTTCTCCCTGTCAGTGTCAACATTTTTGTTATTTTGTTTATTTATTTATTTTATAGTGGCCTTCCTAGTGGGTGTAAGGTGGTATCTCAATGCGGTTAATGCGGGCGGTTTTATTACTTTAGGTTTCATGTTGTAACGAATACATAAATTGGTACTAATAAAACCAAGAGCTGTTTATTGAGTGTTTAAGTCTTCTAAGTACCTTGCATGACTTAATTATCACTACAGCTGTATGAGGAAGGTTCCATTTTTATCCCATTTTACAGATGAGGAAACTGAGGCTTGGAGAGTTTAAGTAACATATCCAAGGTCACATAACTAGCAAAGACCTGCATCTGGACTCGATCCCAACTGTCTGACTTCCAGGGAATTCTCTGCCTCCATCTTCCTAAGGCATTTAAAATTCACATTCTGAGCTGCCCCATATCAGGATAGGTATAGTAGAGGACCAGATCCTCCCTGGAGAATAGAATTCCTTGGTGGGTTCAGGAATTGAAGGTTCTGGAATGAGGCTCACATCTCAGTCTTCACTGAGGCCTCATGTGGCAGCCCAGAGCTTGGACTGCACAAATAGTGTCCAGTCTTTTAAGCTCTTGGCTGGTAAGGGACTCTTGTACTTTCTTGGTTTCAGTTCCATAACTCTTGAGTAAATAACAGAGTAAGTGAGGAAAGAGATGCATAATTTTGAATTTTTTTTCGATGCTATTCAATGTGTGTATTTGGTTTTCATACTGTGTGTGTCCGGCAGTTGTTGAATTAATGAGTTATTGCATTAGAGGGCTCATTCTTAGGGCCCTCAGATTTTCTGGAAAACCATGGGAGCACTAGAATGCTTGTCAAATTAAAACTTAATGTCAAATATTTGGTTTAATTTTTGTTAATCTTTACCTTCATTTTGTTTTTTGATTGGGTCTAACATTCATCCAGCTCCCTTTCGGCTCTATGGAAGTGACTGCTGGATTCAAGTCCCCATATCAGTTCTAATGTTTGTGTTGGACTCTTATCTTAACAAATGCTTCAAATTACATCAGAGAAAAATTCGTATGTTACTTCAAGTCGGGGGAGCAATTCCACACTCACATCTCTAATCCTAATAAATAAATAATCCTTGTAAGTAATGGCACAGGGTCAATCTAAGAGGTCCAATTAAATCCTCGGGGCCACTCCTCGCTCTTTGATATGTTTTGCTTACATTTTTCTTATTTTGGTACCATACAGTGAAGTTTCCATTAAGAACTCAACTCACAGACTAATCCGCTAAAACTTTTTTTTCTTTAAACTAACAAAGAAAACATGATGTGTCATTTCCTGTCACAAAAATCCTGGGCAGAATTTGGAGGATGAGTTATATGGTCTGGGAATCACTAAACTGGGAGTCTGAAAGAATTTGCCATCCAGAAAGAGCCTTCCCACTGGAGCAGGGGAAGAGAGGCCTGCTTATCCCCTTCCTATGCTCAGACCTACCTCCATGGTTATGCTTGTGGATAATTTAGCCACCTTTCTAACTGTGTGACACTTGGAGTCCTTATCTATGATTTGTGAATGAGAATATATGTCGCAGGGACCTCTGCAAAGATTTAACAAGCTGAGGAACGTCAAGTACTTGGCATAATGTGATTGTCATTTAAGAGGTGGTACGCCTTATAGGACAGTTATCATCATTGTTGTTTGTTAGGGGCTGAATTGTGTCCCCTTCTACCCCCAAATTCATAGTTTGAAGCTCTAACCCCCATGACCTCAGAATGTGACCGTATTTGGAGGTAGGGTCTTTTTTTTTTTTTATGAAAAGAAAGCATTTTATTTATTTATTTATTTTTCTGTTTTTTTAAAATATAATTTATTTTATTATTATTATTATTATTTTTAATATAATTTATTTTATTATCATTAATTTACAATTACATGTGCAATATTACGATTATTAAACTACCCCTTCATCAGGTCCCCCCCACCAACCCCATTACAGTCACTGTCCATCAGCGTAGTGAGATGCTATAGAATCACTACTTGTCTTCTCTGAGTTGTACTGCCCTCCCCGTGCCCCCCCAACATTACATCTGCTAATCGTAATGCCCCTTTTTCCCTCTTATCCCTCCCTTCCCGCCCATTTTCCCCAGTCCCTTTCCCTTTGGTAACTATTAGTCCGTTCTTGGGTTCTGTGAGTCTGCTGCTGTTTTGTTCCTTCAGTTTTTTTCTTTGTTCTTATACTCCACATATGAGTGAAATCATTTGATACTTGTCTTTTTCGGCTTGGCTTATTTCACTGAGCATAATACCCTCTAGCTCCATCCATGTTGTTGCAAATGGTAGGATTTGTTTTCTTCTTATGGCTGAATAATATTCCATTGTGTATATGTACCACATCTTCTTTATCCATTCATCTACTGATGGACACTTAGGTTGCTTCCATTTCTTGGCTATTGTAAATAGTGCTGCAATAAACATAGGGGTGCATCTGTCCTTTTCAAATTGGGCTGCTGCATTCTTAGGGTAAATTCCTAGGAGTGGAATTCCTGGGTCAAATGGTATTTCTATTTTGAGTTTTTTGAGGAACCTCCATACTGCTTTCCACAATGGTTGAACTAATTTGCATTCCCACCAGCAGTGTAGGAGGGTTCCCTTTTCTCCACATCCTTGCCAACATTTGTTGTTGTGTTTTGGATGTTGGCCATCCTCACTGGTGTGAGGTGATATCTCATTGTGGTTTTAATGTGCATTTCTCTGATGATTAGCGATGTGGAGCATCTTTTCATGTGCCTGTTGGCCATCTGAATTTCTTCTTTGGAGAAGTGTCTATTCATGTCCTCTGCCCATTTCTTAATTGGATTATTTGCTTTCTGTTTGTTAAAGTGCATGAGTTCTTTATATATTTTGGATGTCAACCCTTTATCAGATACGTTTTTTATGAATATATTCTCCCATACTGTAGGATGTCTTTTTGTTCTACTGATGGTGTCCTTTGCTGTACAGAAGCTTTTCAGCTTGATATAGTCCCACTTGTTCATTTTTGCTTTTGTTTCCCTTGCCCGGGGAGATATGTTCATGAAGAAGTTGCTCATGTTTATGTCCAAGAGATTTTTGCCTATGTTTTTTTCTAAGAGTTTTATGGTTTCATGACTTACATTCAGGTCTTTGATCCACCTTGAGTTTACCTTTGTGTATGGGGCTAGACAGTAGTCCAGTTTCATTCTCTTACATGTAGCTGTCCAGTTTTTCCAACACCAGCTGCTGAAGAGGCTGTCATCTCCCATTGTATATCCAAGGCACTTTTATCAAATATTAATTGACTGTATATGTTTGCGTTAATGTTTGGATTTTCTATTCTGTTCCACTGGTCTGTGGGTCTGTTTTTGTGCCAATACCAAATTGTCTTGATTACTGTGGCTTTGTAGTAGAGCTTGAAGTCAGGGAGTGTAATTCCCCCTGTTTTATTCCTCCTTCTCAGGATTGCTTTGGCTATTCGGGGTCTTTTGTGGTTCCATATGAATTTTAGAATTATTTGTTCCAGTTCATTGAAGAAAGCTGTTGGTAGTTTGATAGGGATTGCATTGAATCTGTAGATTGCTTTAGGTAGTATAGCCATTTTGACAATATTTATTCTTCCTAGCCAAGAGCATGGGATGCATTTCCATTTGTTAGTGTCCTCTTTAATTTCTCTTAGGAGTGTCTTGTAGTTTTCAGAGTACAGGTCTTTCACTTCCTTCGTTAGGTTTATTCCTAGGTATTTTATTCTTTTTGATGCAATTGTGAATGGAATTGTTTTTCTGATTTCTCTTTCTGTTAGTTCATCATTAGTGTATAGGAAAGCAACAGATTTCTGTGTGTTAATTTTGTATCCTGCAACTTTGCTGAATTCAGATATTAGTTCTAGTAGTTTTGGAATGGAATCTTTAGGGCTTTTTATGTACAGTATCATGTCATCTGCAAATAGTGACAATTTGACTTCTTCTTTACCAATCTGGATGCCTTGTATTCTTTGTTTTGTCTGATTGCTGTGGCTAGGACCTCCAGTACTATGTTGAATAACAGTGGAGAGAGTGGGCATCCCTGTCTTGTTCCCGATCTTAGATGAAAAGCTTTCAGCGTCTCACTATTAAGTATGATGTTAGCTGTGGGTTTGTCATATATAGCCTTTATGATGTTGAGGTACTTGCCATCTGTACCCATTTTGTTGAGAGTTTTAATCAGGAATGGATGCTGAATTTTGTCAAATGCTTTTTCAGCATCGATGGAGATGATCATGTGGTTTTTGTTCTTCTTTTTGTTGATGTGGTGGATGATGTTGATGGATTTTCGAATGTTGTACCATCCTTGCATCCCTGGGATGAATCCCACTTGATCATGGTGTATGATCCTCTTGATGTATTTTTGAATTCGGTTTGCTAATATTTTGTTGAGTATTTTTGCATCTACGTTCATCAGGGATATTGGTCTGTAATTTTCTTTTTTGGTGAGGTCTTTGCCCGGTTTTGGTATTAGAGTGATGCTGGCTTCATAGAATGAGTTTGGAAGTATTCCCTCCTCTTCTATTTTTTGGAAAACTTTAAGGAGAATCGGTGTTATTTCTTCTCTATATGTCTGGTAGAATTCAGAGGTGAATCCATCAGGCCCAGGGGTTTTGTTCTTGGGTAGTTTTTTGATTACCGCTTCAATTTCGTCACTGGTGATTGGTCTGTTTAGTTTTTCTGTTTCTTGCTTGGTCAGTCTTGGAAGGTTGTATTTTTCTAAGAAGTTGTCCATTTCTTCTATGTTTTCCATGGAGGTAGGGTCTTTAAAGAAGTGACTAAATTAAAATGAGGTCGTATGGGTGGGTCCTTATCCAGTGTGGTGGCATCTTTGTAAGAGGAAATGTAGACACACAGAGACACATGGCGTGCGTGCTTCCCACTCGCTGAGCAAAGATCTTGTGAGGACACAGGGAGATGGTGGCCCCCTATAAGCAGAAGAGAGAGGCTTCAGCAGAAACCAACCCTACTGACACTATGATCTTGGACTTCCAGCCTCCAGAGCTGTGAGACAGGAAATTCCTGCTGTTTAAGCCACTCAGTCTGGTATTTTGTTATAGCAGCTCTCACAAACTCATACCATTTAATTCCTTTACTGCTTTCACAACTGCTTGAGTTCCTTGTGTATGAAAATAAAAAATTCACATCCTATTTTCTCTACACATAGTTTCTTTCTTCAGTTATTTTCTGGGTTTTTCTGTGAATGGCTAAAGTCTCATGGCCGTCACTAAGCTATCCTACTCTATGCTTATTTCCTCCACGCTTTTGGAAGATCTGTGATGGATGGTAGATGGGATGCAGCAGGACCACAGGATAGCAAGCATGATGAAGCCAGCTACTCTTTCACAAGCACTTGGCCTGCTCAGTCGTGCCTGTGCTGCTGTTGGGCATCTTCCAGGTCCATAATCCTGTTCCCTCCTTCCTTCAGTCCTGCGGCTCCAGGGATGTTGAGCATCACGTTTTATCTTAACAACAGCCTGCATCTTTGAGAGAGGGGTCTCCTCTCCTTCTTGGTCTGTGTGTGGGTCAGATGTAAGCTTCTCCACTTCCCTGAGCATGTGGGTCCATTTCATTTGAAAGGCTTTACTACCCACCATTACTGGGAAACAGGCAGATAGAGTGGGAAGCAACAGATTTTAGGGGAATCTTAAACTGCCAGGGTGGGCCTAACTTCAACCCAGTCAAAAGCCACAAGAACAAAGGGATGAACACATGACAGATTGGGACGGTGCTCATGCCTCATGACCCAAACGATGTGTGGAGGTCACAGGAGGGCCAAGCCCTCAAAGATGCTCTTGTTCCCTAAGAGAGCCTTTCAATAGAAGATTTTAGTAGCCCTCCCTTCTGGGTTATCTGACTAGTCAGGAAGGGGTCTTGGTTATTTGTAGAACTCTTAATGATTTCCAAGGGAGCCGTTCAAACAGATGAGGGAGGATACCGTTCAAAGAGCTGGGATACTTGAGTTAGCCATTGATTTTAATAGTCTTTTGCACCTGATAACATGGTTAAGGGTTTCTTAAGGAAACTTTAAATATAATAGCTTTTAGGTTGTTGGAGTTATTTTAGTTTATGTTCTTTTCCAGTAGTAAGAAAAGGAAGAGAGAATGGGTGATTCCATTTTGAATTTCTTGTCATCGTTTCTTGATCTTTTTCACCCCTTTTCATCGTGGCCACCACTCCCCGGCAACACAGCGTTCGGCGGGCATTCATCTTCTTTGCCCGTCTTCATCCTCTGTGTCTCCCAGGGCTAGTTTAATTTAGGTCTGCCTGTCTGCACCATGGTTCTTGTTTTTTGGTTCTCGTGGATCCCAAAGAACAGGGCAGGTGCTTAGCAAATATGTATTGGTTGGCCTTTTTTGGGGGGAAGGAAGGGGTGTTAATTTTTCATCCTTTGCGTATAGGCTGTGAGAGAAGCAGGCAGTTAAGTTTTGATTTAGCCCTCTGTGCCTGGGCTTTCTGTGGTGGCCAGCGGGAGTGAGGATGGGGAGGTCAGTGTCTCTGGGCCTAGACCAGAGTTGGGGTGAGGCCTGTGACCAGCCATTGGAGCCCCAGCAGTTGAGGTAGAAATGTCTGTAGCCTTCTTCTGGTGCCTTGCCTGGATGGGGCGGGAAGGGATGAACTGGGGAACCCCAAGTCCAGGTGCCTGGGGTGTTCTTTGCCCCACTTCCAGCCCAAGCCTGGAGCAGCAGCTCCTTATTGCGCCATTACCTTTATGCAGTTCTGGGGCCAGAGTATGCATTATTTAACCTCAGCTTCTGCAAGGATACCTCAAAGGGGAAGACACTGAGAAAATGTGCCCTCTGACAAATGGCTATAGGTCCATGCTGGTGGGTGCTGAGAGCTTTATGAGTATAAAGAAGGTATTATTATGTATCAAATAGACCCATTTAGACAGCAGGTGGCTTGATGCTGGAGAGCTCAGACTAAAAAAAAGAGACAGAAAGGAGAATCATCAAAAAGAGGGATGGGTTCTCTGGGGCCCCAGCCTGCCTACTGCCGCTGCCCAAGTCTTCAGGGCCACCTCCTCCAGTTTTGCCTCCTTTTCCCGCTGGCTGTCCTCCCTTGGCACCCCTGTGGCCACGAGGCTGCCACCATGCGTCCAGGACATTCTCTGAGCCCCCTGCCCCGGCACAGCCAGTCCAGGGCCCAGCGGGGAAGGGCTCTGTAAAAATCTCTAGATGGCACTAAATAAGATTCATACAGCTTTGCAGTATTTGATTGTGGACTTTTAATCCAGCATCCCAGGTGACCCTTAAGCTCTTTTTTATTTTTCCCTATAGTTTTCTTCTGAGATACATTTGCTGGGCCTTGTTAATGGTTTGTTTTTTCTGCTTTGATTTATTAGATTAGAAGCTCAGTTCTTGGCCTCCCCACTCCTTGGGAGAGGTTCTTACTTTGTCTCCATAAAATGTTGCTGTTGGGCCTTTTCCTGGCTTATTACTTTGCATTAGTACCTGGCAGCTTATTTGAGCTCTCCTTTTATTTCCTTAACGTACAATATTGCCTCCCCTCTGGAGGGCCTGGTGCTTGCTAAGCATTTGTTGGCCTCTTGTTTTTTTTATGTTGGGAGGTCAGAATTTGCATCACTCCCAGCCTAGTGATCAGGGGCATAGAGAATTTTAAATGGTTCGTTATAAGCCACGTGGCTAATCAGATGCAAAATGAACCAAGGAGACCAGAAATGAATGAGAAAGGAAGAAGGCAAGTGAATTTCTGACATCTTCTGCCCTTTGGGGTCTTGCCACTGTGAGACTGCTTTGTTTTTAGCTTGGCCTTTCTCTGTGAAGTGGGTGGAAAGGCGTACATGAGCTGAGAAAGGAGCGTTTGGCAGGAAAGCAATCCGGGAACAAAGTGTTACAATGACTGTGATGCTGGACCTGTTGAAGTTACAAATACAAACTTACTTCGGTAGAGACATGACCAGCCCCTTGCATTGGGGCCTTTCAGTTAGATGACAAAGCTGTCAGTCAGCTTCTGCCCTGGGTAGAAGTGGGGTTCATCTGCAGGGGGTTAGCTTCAATGCATCTGATGCTCTGGGAGGAAGAAGGGAGCCGAAGAGGATTTGACTGCAGCAGGCTAGCCGCCTGTCTGGCGACTTTAGGGCATGAGCTGGAAGGAGGTGCCTCGGGCTCGAGGGTCCCAGGCGGGAAGGTAGGTGTGATGGAGGGGGTGACTAGAGCCCTCTGATTGCCTCCCTTGTTCAGGGCTGGCTTTCAGTGTAATCAAGGACTCCGTTACCCTCAGTCTTGAGGATTGGAAGGGTTCTGAGTTTCTCATCCTTGGAGGAGAGGCAGAAAAGTGGAACAGGATTCAGAACATTCTGGTATGAGGTAAGACCAGGGTCTGGGGATGCAGTAGAAAGAGGCTTGAGACAGGACCCGCTCCTTGTGTTCACAGCTGGGCCAGGAGCCCGGTTCTGTCTTTTGCAGGTTCTGAGCCCCTGACCATAAAGCCTGCTGTCCAGGAGTTACAGGGGAGGGACAGGTGTCTTGGGTGGATACACGGTGGGCCTCCAGGGTTCAAGAAGGCACTTCTGAGTCCCTGACGGCAAATACCCTAATTTTCCCGGGTAGTGTAGAGGCACCAAGCAGAAGGTGCTGGACCGGAAGTACTTTTTCCCCTCTTGGGGATTGTTGTCTAGTGTTTGGTGCTTGAACCCTTTGGTCGAATCCTGGCACAATCACTCAGCTAGATTTTTGACCACGGCAAGTCACTTAAGCTTGAAGGTACTCAGCTGACCTGCAAAATGGGCACAAGCTGGCACTGTGGGCGCCTGTGAGAAAGCAATCAGTCAGTGTGGGTGAAGCAGTCAGCCCAGGGCTTGGCCCAGTGAGGTCGGCCTGGAGAAAATGAGTTCCTGGGTGTAGTCTGTAGACGCCGACCTCCTCCAGGTGCCCCAGGTGCTGGATGAAGGATTCAGCCTCCCACTTGGAGCTCACAGGAGCCTGAAGCCTGAGCAGCAGGTGGTTGGCAATTCTTACGTGCCTTCCAACAGACCCGTGGGTCAGTCATGGAAATTGTTAACCAGACACCTGGCTCCTGCTGATTTTAGGTTAAGGCATATACCTCACCTTTCTCTCTGGATAAAAAGAAGGTTTCTGTGGCCAGGATTCCCACCTGGCCCTGGTTGGCTAGCTCACTGCACACATGTGGGCAGTGCGTTGTTATTTACTCTATATAAAGAGCCCTGCCCAGTGCTCTGGGTGACACGTTGGCACGGCTGCAAGGCTGGAGTGGTGGCAACACCGAGGACAGAGACTGAGATGGCTGTGCTCAGAGGACAGCCGTGCGGGCAGAGGCCCAGAGGCAGAGACTGGCTCGCTGCATGCAGACTCACTCTGAGTAAACAAGATTTTAGTGACTGACCTGCCACTGTGGAAATAAAGTTGGATATAACCCTTTCACCCCAAGAACATTCTACTGTCATTTTTTTGGTCACACTGAATCCATAGTGAACTTGCCCGGGGCTGAAACCCATTAGAAGACACTCTGTCTTCCCCCGATAGCACATGGGCAAGACAGAGACTTGTAGCTCCGGCTCGGCCCAGCCGTGACCTCAGCTCTGACCTTCCCTTGGTCCTTCTAAGTGCTTGGCTTGCGGAACAGACCAGGTTGTCCAGATAATTCAGTTAATGAAGATGTACACTTGGTGGAGTACCTATTGGTTTCAGTGGGGCAAAAAATAAAGCCCCCCCCCCCCCGCCCAAGACAGAGCTCAGCTCTTCTTCTCCCAGCCTGCTAGGGATTTCATTAGGTGGACAACATCTGATTTGAGTGATAATTTATGTCCATCTGCTCTGCAATCAGTCTTTTAACTTCCTAGCCCCACCCCCTGCATGTGAAGTGGCTAATGTGTGAGCTAGCTGGAAGACAGTGCCGGGCGCTCAAGTGGGTAGCAGATAGACCTTGTGCCATTCAGACTACCAAGTGCAAAGTGAGTTAGAGAAGGGAGAGACTGACGGGGGGAGTCGTCAGGAAAGATTTCATGAAGGAAGTAGAACCGTGGAAGTGAATGAATCTTTTGTTAGACTCCAGGGCCCGGAGCCTCGGAGAGGAGCACGCAGAGGCAGCAGGACCATCTGATCAGCGCTGCTCAGCCCGGACCCAGGCGACGTGGGGCAGCGTCCGGGGTTTGCTCCCAGGTGATGCAGCTGGAGCTGGTCTGAGGCTCACCCTCGTGCAGTGAGGTATTGGGTGACAGATGAGGTATTAGTTTATAGGTCTAGATAATGTAATAGGTCTTTGTTACAAGGGAGAAGGAAAGGAATTATTGGTACATGGGACGAATACACCTTTCCAAACGTTCTCCGGCGGTGAGTGGCATTGCATGGCCTGAATTCGAAGCTCACCTTTGTCACTTCCTGTGTGTGTGTGCCTTTGGTGTTTTCGTCCATCTGGGCTACTGTAACAAAATACAGACTGAGTGGCTTAGAAACAACAGAAATTTATTTCTCACAGTCTGGGCGCTAGAAGTCCAAGATCAGGGTGCCAGCATGGTCGGGTGAGGGCCCCCTTTCTGCTTCTCAGCCAGTGAATTCGGGCTGTGTTCTGGCATGATGCAAGGGGTGAGGGAGATCTCTTGAGTCCCTTTTATAAGGGCACTAATCCCATCCCTGAGGGCTCCACCCTCATGACTTCAGCACCTCCCACAGGCCCCACCTCCTAATGCCATCATTTTGGGGATTAGGATTTCACCATATGAATTTTGGGGGAGTGTGGATAAAATGAGAGTTCCTTTGGCCAGGATTCTCACCTGGCCCTCGTTGACTAGCTCACTGCACACCTGTGGGCAATATATGGCTGTTGCCTCTGTATAAAGAGCTCCGCCCAGTACTCTGGGCACTACACGGTGGCATGGCTGCAAGGCTGCAGGAGAGCAGAGTAGAAGCTGGAGTGGTGGCAGCACCGAGGACAGAGGCCTAGAGGACGGCTGTGTGGGACGGCTGTGTACACAGAGAGGCCCAGAGGACAGCTGTGCAGACAGAGGCGCCCAGAGGCAGAGACCGGCTTGCTGCATGCAGACTCGCTCTGAGTGAATGGGATTTTAGTGACTGACCTGCCACGTGGAAATAGTTGGGTGTAACCCTTTCACCTCAAGAACATTTTACTGTCAATTTCTTTGGTCACATTGAATCCATAGCAAACTTGCTTGGGGCTGAAACCCGTTGGCAAGACAGGGAGACAAACATTCAGACCATAAAACTTGGACAAATCATTACTCTTTCAGAGCCTCACTGTCCATTGGCAAGTTGGGCTTGGTAATTAGTACCCACCTTTAAAAGTGTGTGTTTAGGAATAAAAGGGCAAATCTGTAAGTGCTTAGAAAGTTCCCTGGCCCCCATACAAAGCTGCCAAGAGTAAGGCTCTTTCCATCCTGGCACCTGGGAGCACCTGAACTTGACTGGTTTTGACAGTCAGCCTTTTGGCCCTGTGGCCCTGGGTCCCCAATGGGCACAGCTGGCCTGGGACCCTGGTCCCCACTCACCTGGTTCATGGCAGGGCTGCCCTGACCCTCGCCAGGAATTCTGGCCACCTCTCTTATCAGCACCTGGAACCCATTCAGACCTATTCTCTTTTGCTGTGGCCAGAGATTGTGTTAGGAACTGACTGGAAACGCCAAAGGAGGGCTGAGACTGAATGGATGAGGATTTGTGGGGAGAAGAAGAAAATTCCTGTGGAGAGAGACAAAAATCATTGGATGGATTTTGAATTAAGAGTGGTAAATGATTTGGGGCTCAACGTAATTTTGCAGTGGGACAAAGTCTTGGCCGTGTTAACTTGGTGTTTAACCTGAGTGATTGCAAATCTGTCACTGGGGCAGGCGGCCTGGCAGTCAGGGTCCTCTTTGCATCCTTGGGGTTGCTTGGCTAGTTGGTTTGTGAAAGTTCCTTTCAGGTGCAGGAAACAAAAAAGCAACAAGGTGGGACTTCTGGGTTTCTTAAAATATGAGCCCAGTTCTCTTGCCACCAGATATTCTGAGTGCCTGGAGCAAATTAATTTCGGGCTCTGAGCCTCAGTTTCCTCATCTGTAAGAGAGGCAGGCAGGCCTCCCTGTCACGGTGAACGAGATAGTGCAGGTAAAGTGCCTCGCATGTGGGACACACCCAGGGAATGTCAGCTTCCCTTTCTGGCTCTGCAGAGAACCTTCGCCTGAGTTTGCTCCAGTCAGGAAGATGGTTCCAGCTTTCCTGCTGTCTTACTTGGAGGTGTTGCAAATAAAATAAAATAAAAGGTGGTGTAAGTGCCGTCTTGATAATCAGGGAGAGCTGGCGGCTGTGAAGGACCCGCTCCTCTGGGCCTTCTAGTACCTCATGAGGTTTGCAGCTGTGAAAATTTTCCTCTTTGCATCTCATTTCCCACAACTGCCCCTGGCAGGAGCAGCCTGCCCCGCCCGACTCCATCAGGCTGTGTTAATGCAATTAGCAGCAGACCTAGGCAGCCGTGGCATGTGCACTTACAGTCACACGGCACAGGGCTGTCCTCAGTACCGCTGAGTGCCACCCCCACGGGTACCACCTCGGTGTGCCCGAAGCACCTGCTGGGGGCGGGTGTGCGGCTCATGCTGGTTGGATCGCAGCTTGCGGCAGCCGAGGCCGCTCGGTGTGATGTGGCTTCTTTGAGTCAGCTGTCAGTAGTAACACGTCTGGGTGGGGAGGAGACCTGCGTCTCTTACAAAGAGGGTGAAATCCTAGAATGTAGGGTCCCTTGGAATGTTCTGGGCTAGTGCTTCTTAAAAGCCCACTCATGGAGAAGGTGCCTTGGGATCTTTTGAGGAGTTTTTTAAAAAAAGCAGATTCTGGGGCCTCAGTTGGAGGCTCTGTGGATAAAGTGAAGGTTCCTGTGGCCAGGATTCTCAACTGGCCTTGGTTGGCTGGCTCACTACACACGTGTGGGCGATACATTGTTATTCACTCTATATAAAGAGCTCTGCCCAGTGCTCTGCATGACATGGTGGCACGGCTGCACGAGAGCAGAGGCAAGACTGGAGGGGTGGCAGTACTGAGGACAGAGACTGAGATGGCTGCAGGGGCAGAGAGGTCCAGAGACAGAGACTGGCTTGCTGCATGCAGACTCGCTCTGAGTGGACAGGATTCTAGTGATTGACCTGCCACCATGGGAATAAAGTTGGGTATAACCCTTTCACCCCAAGAACGTTCTACTTCATTTTTTTGGTTACATTGAATCCATGGTGAACTTGCCTGGGGCTGAAACCCAATGGCAAGACAGGCTCTAACTGGGTAGACCTGGGTGGTTGGGTAGGGCACGCCTTCATCTGTACAGTTCAGGCAACTCCCGGGGGATTCTCATTTGCAGTGAGGTTGGGCAAAGCCCGGCTGTAGTCCAGTCTTTTTGGTGCCGGGGCTGGATGTTAGAGGTGCAAATCTGTGATTCTATCACCCTGAGGGCAGGCAGTGACAGACTAGAGCCAAACCCAGGCCTTGGAACTCAGAGGTCCTTTTTTGGTTTATAGCCTTTTGAGATGGCCTCTCTGTTTTGCACACAAACCATTGAGCCATGCCAGAAATGCGGTCCAGCAGAAGAGTGTGCTAGTCTAACCAATGGTTCTTGGCTGGGGGCTGTTTTGCTCTCTCAGGGACATTGGGAATTGCTGGAGATATTTTTGGTCATTATGACTTGGGGAAGAAGGGGAGTTCTTGTGGGCGTCTAGTCGGCAGAAACCAGGGGTGCTGCTGAATACCTAATCACAGGCCAGCTTCCCCCCACAGCAGAGTCGTCCGGCCCAGAATGTCGGCAGTGTGAGCCTGAGAAACTGTGCTCTAGATGAATTAATGTTGCTCACGCTTCCCTGTGCTCCGTCCTGATTTAGTAGGTCTGGGGTGCAGCCTGAGATTCTGCACTTCCAGCGAGCTCCTGGGCGACACTGCTGCTGCCCTCCTGGGGACCACACTTTGCACGGTAAGTGTGTTCCGAGCAGTTTATTTCAGCTCTAATACTTAACTAGCTTAGCATGATTCTGGGCAACATTCTTCACTTCTGAAACCTTAAGTTTCTTCCTCTGTAAAATGGGGATAAGATTCTTTGGGGTCAAATGACAATTTCTGTAAAAAGTTTGGTACAGTGCTACAGTGCTTGGCCTTGGTGAGCATTCAGTCAGTGTAGCCGGAATTTTCATTGCCATTAACATTATTGGCTTAGCCATTCAGCTCTATTTGTCCAATATGTCATTATTTACCTACTCTGTGCCTAATGCTTTGCTAAAACAGAATTAGTTGGGAGGAGATACAAAGGATTATCTCTGTGATTGTGAATTTTAAAGATAACAGGCATCATTTTAAACTCATAAAGCAGCCCACCCTCTGACACCAGGTGGGAACTGAATCTGGAAAAGAGATGTAAAATCAACGGTTGTTGTTCACACCCCTGAAACATGGCAGTTACATTGCACTTACTCACCGCAAGTGAGTATGGAGAGAATTTCCTAAAAATAAGGTGCTTTCTTTCTGAGTCTTTGTTCTGATAACAGTTTTATGGATAATAGTGAACACAGACATCCAGTTTCATCAGCATTTGGAAATATTTAAGTCATCTAGCATAGGGAGCATTTCAGAACAGTTTTAGAACATAGTAGCAATCTTTTATTTAAAGCCCAGCATTACCATGTATTAGCCATGTGACCTGGGAATTATTTAATATCTCAGCTTCAGTTTCCTCCCTCTAAAATGGGAGAAAAATAGTAACCACTTCTAGAGTTGAAGTGAGGCTGACGTGAGATGAAGCATGTGAATTACTTGCCGACTGTCAACCAGTGTCATTCTAGTCCTGCGATTTAAGGTTGTTGTTTCAGGAAGGCTGTTGAAGGACTCGTGCATTAGAATCAGGTGGGAAACTTACTATGACCAGAGCTTCTAAGGCCTCCTCCAGGCTGTCCGATTCCTTGTGGGCCAGGGTGATGCTCGGGTTTCTGCATTTCAAACAGTACCCCAGGGTACTGGTGCACTGCTTGGAGAAACCCAGCCCTAGTGCTGTGGTTAGAGTGGTCACCTTTGGGCCCATGGTGTTCTGTGCAGGTGAAACATGCACGGGAAACCTGGTCGGGAGGGGTGAGAGGACACACTGACTCCTGAGAGATGTTCTGATGGCCCTTTTATTTTGGCAGAAGCTCGTACTTGCTTTGCCAAGCCATCATCCATTACTTGGAAAGAGGAGAGGAGAGGAGAGGGGCCATACACAGCTGGCTGTCAAACAGTTGATGTCCAAATAGGATAACCTGGAAGCTAGGCTTAAGCAATCTGGACGTGGGAGGTGGGGGTGAGGGAGGTGAGACACAGGCTAGTGCCAGGGGTACTTCTGCAGATTTCCTGGTAAATGTGGAAAGACTGCAGGCCACGTGCCAACACCTTGCAGGGGTGAGCATGGGTAAGCTGCTGCCGGCTCCAGGTGCTGGGCCCAGGAGGCATCTTGGGGGCAGAGGATCTGACCTGTGACAGTGCAGGGCAGAGCAGGGGGAGCTCAGGTGTGCGAGCTCCCTCTACGTGTTGCTAAGCTAAGCTGTGGGGAGAGCAGATGGCCTCCATCACTGCCAGTGCTAATCAAAGACCTAGAGGAGGGGATGCTGCCAGTTAGCCGGGGTCTCTTCTCTCAGCCCCAAGGGCCTGGGTAGAATACTTTGACTCCTGATGGTAAAGACTTACCGCTTTATTGAGAGAAGTTAAGGTGAATGTAATAGAAAAAGACTAAAGACTAGAACCCTGCCTGCTTTCAAATTCCAGCTCTGCCGCATACCAGCTGTGTAACCTTGATGAAGTTACTTTACCTCTGTGCCTTGGTGTCTCCACCTGTGAAGTGGGAAGGGTGATAACAGTACTCTGCCCGTTACTGCCACAGTAGTGCTGTCCAGCAAACAAACACTGAGCCTCAGTGGCACACAGTAATGTTTATTGTTCCTGCATCTGGGTGGTCAGAAGGCTCTGTGATCTTGGATGGTGTTGCTCACGTGTTTGAGGGTCCCTAATCCAGAATGGTCTTGACTGGGATGGTAGGTGGTTTGACTTTGCTCCACGTGTCTCTCATTCTCTGGTAGAGCAGCCCAGGCAAGTTCTCAGAGATACGGCAAAGATTCTAGAGCCAGCAAGCCACTCATGCAAGTACTTTTAAGTCCACTGTGGGATGTCTGCTAACATCCTATTGACCAAAGCAAGTCATGCGGCAAGTGCAGAGAACGCGCATGGGGCAGAGCGCCCTGCCCGGCGTGGCACACAGAGCGCATCAGGGAGGGGTGAAGAAGTGGGGCCGTTTTTGTAATTTACCGCTGTTACTATCCTCACAGTTTCTTATACAAGGAGACCCTCATGCACCCAGTTATGCTTACAACATAGGATATGATTGCTTTTTTGGGGATATGATAATCTTTTGAGAAAATGGAATGGTGCTGGTGGTAAATTTTGGATTACATTTTTGGCGAGACAGACCTACTAGCTGACCCACCATTACTGTCAGTGTCACCACCTCCAGCACAAGCGAAATTATTGCCACTGTTCAAACTCTTTCCAGATCATCTTTTCTGTGATGACTTTCCCAACTAGCTTCCCCCAAACAAGTAATAGTACCCTACTATTTTGTATCTTATACTTGCTTCTGTTACACCACATGGTGTTTAAAATATTGAAGTACTGATGTATTTGTTGATGGGTCTCCTGTTTGCTCCTCTATAAGGTGGCAGAAAACATGTCTCTGTACCTTAGTATCTAGAGAAGAACATGGCATATAGTGGGTGCTCAGTCAATACCTGTTAAGGACTGTTGGCAGAGGAGTTTTACCTCACTCTTGTGATACCCTTGTTTTGAGACCCAAGACTGTGGGTGAAGTCCCCCAGACTGTGCTGGTTTCAGAGGCACTTAAGATTAGCATTCACAAGTGACATGGGACTCTTGGTGCTGTGGGTGAGCACATGTCAGGAAGCCCTAGGCCCAGTAGGGGCTCTGACTTAGATACTGATGAATGGCTTTCATGATTGCTCTTATAATTTAAGGTAACACTACTGTTTGTAACATAAATCCCAAAATCTTGGTGAATGAACATGAGAAAAGTTCATTTCTCATTTATGCAACAATCTAGAGGAATTCTTGGATGGGCAGCTCTCCTCCAGTTTGGTGTTTCAAGGACCTAGGCTCTTTCCATTTTGTTGATCTGCCATTTTCAGCACAAGGCTCCCCAGGTCACTCTGAAGGTCATCTCTTTTAGGCAGCCAGCTAGGGGGATAAGGAACCTGAGCATGGCCTGGAATCTGCTGTCCTGTTGTCACTTCTATTTCCATTCCACTGCCCAGAGCTTGGTCTCGGTGGGGCAGAGAAATGTAGTTAGTTACATATTCATTTTCACATGACAGTTTATGCAAGAGATGTGAAGCTTTTTTTTTTAACACCTCTATCTGATTTTCCACTTTTAGGCTGATCTTAATCAAAATCCCATTCCCATTTCATGCAACATTGGGTCCTAGTCTACAGCCTGTGACAAATTGGGGATCTTTGAATCAGGAAGGTGGGGCTGGAGAATGCAGCTGCTATTTGCAATTATGCAGGGTGAAGACAAGAATGTTGCTCTGTGCTGTTCTTAGAACCCAGTTAACTTCTGGGGGAAAGATTAATATGGTCTTGGTGACACTGGCAGCGGAGGGAACACAGTGCCCATCTTGCTTGGCTTAAAGCCTTTGAGATCAGTGATGGCTAAATGTGCTTTCGGGAGCAGAATTTAATCTGCCAGGAGTTGGTGACTCTTGAATTTAGTGACTGCGGCAAAACTTTGCTCCTTTCTCCTTGTCGTGGAAACATTGTTGGTACAGCACGTCTTCCATAATCAATACAAGGGAGACATTAACGAAGAGAATCTCTTGTTTGGCAGACAGAGCTTTTACCTTTGTTGGGATCGACATGCTCTCCAATTTCCTGGGAGTGTGTTTATGAGAAGTTGGTTTGTAATTCTTGCAACTGTGTGTATGTAAGTTCTCAAATGCTTTTTGTAGAGGAGTCAACAACCCATTTTGTTGACCAAAATATTTTGGTAGCTTGTAATTTGAGGAATGCACCCATGAGAGTCCCTAGTTTTATATATTTAGGAAATTTGTACATACTTTTAAATGACTTTAAACCTCTTGGGTTAGATGTGAAACTACCATTAATTAAAGCATCATAGGAGACAAATTTTCTAGACTTAAGTGTGGAGAAAAAGAAGTCATACAAAATGCCAGAGCGGTTTGGGGCAACCCTCAGTTGAATCAGTTTGCATACTTAATGGAATTTATAGCCTAAATTCCCTCCCCTCTTAAAAGGCAATTTTCATTGGTCTTGTTTACTAATAGAGTCTCTTCTCCCTCCTCCCAGCCTTCCCCTCACTTCTTTCCGTCACTCAGGAAATTCCATTTGTGGTCCCATTTGTGGGGCTGGCCAAGCACAACTTGTTTGGAAATCAAGATGCCATTTCTACCTTCCAGCTTTCTCCTAAAGAAGGGGTGAGGTGTATGTTCTTACAGTGTCTTGCTGGCATTTTTCCAGATCCACCTTTTTCCCTTTAGTTTGAATCCACATAATGTTATAGTAAGTGCAGTCGACAGTCAGTGGTATGGTTGGACCACGCATGGCCAATTTCACGGCTTTGTGTAGTTTGCTGAATGCTATGCTCCTTTGTTTCTGTCATGAAATGGTTTTGAAAAATAACATTTTGGAACCAACATGTTCTGGTTGGTAAATTTTCTAGTTAATGGAAGGGAATGAGTGTGGCCAGAGTCTGTGACCTTGAATTATTTATCTCTGTTGAGCCTCAGCTTATGTAGAGACTAGGTATACTAATGCTTCCTTACTAGAGGTTTTGGGAGAAGAAATATCTAAGGTTCCTCAACTGTAATGAACATACACAGTAAGTGATAACTACTATTAATTACAGTTAACCCTAGAACAACTCTGGGGTTAGGGGTGCCAACCCCACATGGAGTCACACATAACTCATGGCTCCCCCAAAACTTAACTACTAATATCCTGCTGTTGATCAGAAGCCACACTGATGACATAAACAGTTAACACATATTTTATATGTATTATATACTGTATTCTTACAGTAGAGTAAGTTAGAGGAGAGGAAATGTTTTTTCAAATTGTCATAAATCTCCATAAAATTTTTCCGATACAGTGAAAATAATCTGTGTTTAAGTGGAATTAAATATTTCTTTTATCATGACCATAAATCAGATTACCAAAGCCCAGTAACCAGTAATGAAGATTTAAACAAACAAACCCCACTGTGTACATCTTGCTTTCCTTGACTTTCAAGGTCAAGTATACCATTATTATAGGCAAAGTCACTATCAGTGAGAGATTTAAAAATATCCATGGTGGAAGTAAATAGAGTATCAGAAGCAGTGATTTTTCTGGTATGAGTTGTTTTGTAATATCTACAGCATCCTTTGTGGGCAAATCCATAGTAGCTGGTACCTGTGGTACCATATAGGGCTCTTATTATTTACAGATTCAGTTCCACAAATGTTTCTCACCGAGCACCTGTGATGTTTCAAGGGCTATGCTAGGAACTGTTGGATTAAAAAGGTGGGACAGAGTTAACAAGGTAAGACAGGGTGCTGTCCTCCAAAGGCATTATAGTTGGGGTGATCCTGTGCCCTAGTTTGCCCTGGACAGTCCTGGTTTATCCCTGTTGCCCTGGCATGATTAATAGTGCCCCTTTCATTTGAGAATTTGTCTTGGTTTGGGAAATCAGTTGTATGGTCACCAGGATAGTCTATTATTGAGACAGGGAGTTTCTTGAGAGGAGGACTATTGAAATTCTCTGAACAGGAAGGAGCACAATGAAAGCTATTCCTCAGCAAGTTGAAATCAGGCTATAGTTAGCTCTGGGACCAGAGAGGGGGAGGCAGAGGAGAAGGTGTTTTGAAGATAGAATAAGCCAAACACCACCAATACGATGGCGGAAACCCAACTGGAGATGCCATCTTGAATTGAGAATGGAGAACCAGCCTAGAGCATCAGGGCTTTTTTGCTTAGGTCTCACCCATTAGCACGGCCCAGGTGTTTTCACTGCGATCCTAACTGTTAGGCTTTAGCCTTTGTCTTATGAATTCCCCAGCCAAAGGGAGTGAGGAGGGAGGGAGGGGTCTACTGCATCACATGCCGAGCTAGGCCATCACCTTGGTTTTTATGGCCATTTCCTTTCTGATTCTAGGTGCACAGGTCCTGAGAGGTGAAGATCAGGACTAGTTTTGCATTTTCACCTGTGCTTCAAAATGACCTGATGCCGGAGAGGGGGTGGGGGTGGGGGCAGGGTTGTTAGCCCTTCCTTGACAAAGTGCTTGAAATTAGAGGGCTTGGTTTGCTTTATCGAGCCACGTCTTGCACACACAAAGAAGACTGGTTGCAATAGATTTGGGGAGCGTATAAGGTGACGTGTGCATATATTCAGAGGTTACTTCTAAGACAGTAATCACAAGGAATACAGTTCAGACTTGTTGGATTTTGGATGTGAATATTTTCCCCCTGAGTGTTTGCCTTTGGTTTGAGTGTCTTAATTACCATTTGGGAGTGTTTGTGAAATTAAAGTGGAAAAAGAGTCACGCCTGGCTTAGGTATTAAAATATAACCCCTGTGTGTTTATTATGAAGGCTTCACCTTAAAAATCCCGATTTGTAATCCTGGGCAGCATAACCAATGTTCTGTATCGTTAACTCTTTCCTATAACACCAAAGGGCAGGCGGCTGCTGGTATCCACAGTTTCCTTCCTCGAGGCAAATGGCACAACCGTCAGCGCTGGGAGATGGGGTTGCACGATTGCCCTCTCGTTGATGTGGTATTTGTGTTTTAATTCAAGAATCTTTGCTGATTCCGGTGCTCACTTCACTGGGAAAGCTCCCTGCTAATTCTCTGAAATCAATAATGGATTAATTGAGGGCTTTGTATCCATTACTGACAAGCTTACGTGACAGTTTAAGTGCTGAAAGAATTCTGTGGAGTCAGAAGGTCAAGGCTCTGTGACCTTACATGAGTCATGTTAGGCCTCAGATTCCTCAAAAGTGAACTGAGGTAGATTCGCGAGGAGTCATTGCATCGTGCTCACTCACCTCTTCTGCCCAGTTAGAGGCCTAGATTGATACTGCCATGCGTTTCAGCAAACTGATTTTTTTGAAACATTGTTACAGTTGTTTAGATCAAGATGCCTAGCAAAGCAAATGCTTCCAAGAAAAGGTCTCAACAGTTAAAAAGAAATCCAAAAAGAAAAATTGATGATGAGGTGAAGTTACCCGAAAAAGAGGTTAGAAACACAGCAAAAAAAAAAAATAAAAGTCTTCTGAAGGACATATAACACATACTAATCTAAAACAGGTAGTGATGGCATCTGACAAGAGAAAAACCTGGCAACCTCTTTCAAAGAGTAGCAGAGAGCATTTGCAAACAATGATGGAATCAGTAATAACAGCAGTTTTGAGTAACAGTATAAGAGAAAATGAACAAATTCAATATCATCTCAACTACTTGAAGAAAAGATTGCTACAACTGTGTGAAACACTAAAAGTCCCTCCCAAAAAGCTGAAAGATCTAACTAATGTGTCCAGTCTACTGAAAATGGAAAGGTCACAGCACAGAGATAATGAAGAAGGTCTGGCGTTATTGCAGGGAGAAATAGATAAAGTAGTAGAAACCGTGGAGTCGGTGACTATGAATATACAGAGCTTAAAGAACAAAATTCAAATTCTAACAAGTGAAGTAGAAGAGGAGGAGGAGAAGGTAAAACAGATGTTTCAGGTAAATGGGAGTGGGGTACTCTCTCTTCCAGAACTTTCTCAGAAGATTCTCAAAGCACCCACACTTCAGAAAGAAATTTTGATGCTAATTCCAAACCAAGATGCTCTTCTGAAGGACTTGGATGTTCTTCAGAATTCATCCCCAATGAAGAACATGTTAACTTTCATTGAAGAAGCCTATAAGAGACTGGATGCTTCTTAAAGAGTTCTTTTCAGATAGTTCCATATGAATTTAATGTTCATGAATTTGTAAAACTGTTCACCTATGATGATATTGCAGAGGCTTCTGATTTATCTTCTAATATGCACTTTAAAATTGGACTCTATCTTAATCTACCATTAGCATCTAATGTAGTCCTGAAAACTCTGTTTTCAGCAGTTGCCAAGTCTGAGAACTCACATATATGTTACTGTATCTCCAATAATTTGCCTGAAACCATACTGAATAGAGTTCATTTATTAATGCAGAGAATGTGTGATACTATGATACAATATATGTAAAATATTTATAGTACCTAGTATATAAAAACATAAGTATGTGTATCTCATTTATTATTCTTTAGCTGATGATATGCATTTTTGGGTTGGTCATATGGAACTTCAGAAATCCCCAAATGCCTCTATTCTTTACGTAACTCCCTAGACTTTGTGGCATAATTAAGATTTGCCAGTTATCTCTAACTTTGGGGGTAGCACAAACATTTTGTTTCTTTGGTTGGGTTAGTGAATAGATATGAAATATTTATTTTCTGCTTTCCTCAAAGCATACTTTTATAAAAAGGAGACTAAATATATTAATTCCCTTAAAAATAAACAAAACCCCTTCTTTCTCTAAACCCTTTCCTCATTGTGATAACAAGCATGTACATGTGAATAAGTTATCACTGAAATATATTAAAAATCATTTATAACCAAAAAAAAAAGTGAACTGAGGTAGAGAAGGACGTGAAGTGCCAACCTGAGGACTGTGGAAGGACTCTAGGCCATCCTTTTTGAATGCTTTGCCAAAATTCATGAAGATCTAGAACAAGAAGGGTGAGCAAGCTATGGCCCACAGACCAGATTTAGTCTACCTCCTGTTTTTGTATGGCCTGCAAGCTAAGAATCCTTTTTACATTTTCAAGTGGCTGCAAAAAATGAAAGATTTTCTGATACACAAAAATACCATGAAATCCAAATTTTCAGTGTTCTTAAATAAAATGTCACTGGAACTCAGCCATGTGATGTCTTCTCTGGCTGCTTTTGCGCTGCAGTGACAGAGCTGAATAGTTGCTCCAGAGATTGAATGGCCTGCAAAACCAGGAGTATTCATTTGGCCCTTTACAGGAAAAAGTGCCAACCCTGATCTAGGCTAATGGTTACTGTAGCAAGATAAACCAGGTTCTATACGGGGAGCTTTTTTCCGCTGATGATGCTAAAGCCTTGGGAAAGCTAAAGCTCTCCAATTCCTCATTCATTCCCTCATTCTCAGTCAGTTCATTTGTTCAATCGTTCATTGTTTCACCAAATATCTATTGAGTTCTTGCTGTACGCCAGACATTATTTTGGGTGCAAGGACAAAGCAATGATTGATGCAGAAAGAGACCCTGCTGATGGAGCTTACAATATAATGGGAGAAAATACACAAATAAAAACATGTGTCACCTTGGGTGAGGAGGGTTCGGGTGGGGGGTGATGGCAGAAAGGCCTTACTCAGAAGGTGACAGTTGATGTGAAGGAGGCGAGGTGTGAGCCCTGGACAACATGTGATGGGTTCGGGAGGAAGTGAGGAAGAACTGCTCAGACAGAGGGACAGCAAGCTCAGAAGCCTTGGGGTGGAAGCCTCGGAGAAAGTCAAGGAAAGCAAGGTGCGCACAGTGGGTTGGTTGGTTTGTGTTCTAAATTTCCATCATTGGCTACGGGGCTTTGGTAATCTTGAAGAAATCCCACTGTTACAAGAAAAAATTTTATTGTCTTCTTTGGGTGCATTAGAAAACAATAAGGGAGACAACATAGGGCAGTGGATAAGAGTAGAAGTTCTAGAGCAGGTTTCTTAACCTCTGCACTGTTGACATTAGGGCTGAATAACTCTTTGTTGCCTGGGGCTGTCCTGAGCTCTGTAAATTGTTAGCAGTCCTGGCCTCTACCCACTAGATCCCAATAGTAATCATTCCCCCAGTTGTGACAACAGAAATGTCCCTGGGCAATGTCACATGTCCCCTAGGAGCAAAATCACTTCCATGAGAACCACTGCTGTGGGGTTAGGTTGCATGCTAGCTGTGTGACCTTAGGCAAGTTATTTACCTTCTCTGGTCCTCAGTTTCATCTTTTGTAGAGTGAAGTAATACCTTGCCCTGCTACCCCAGGGCTGAGAGGATTAAAGGGGAGATGCAGCCAGCACTCAGCATGGGGCTTGGTATGGCCAGGGCCCTTGACAAATGTGAGCTGGGGGAGCAGACACCCTGGCTTTTGTTTTTTTCCCATTCATCTTGTTCTTCAGCCAAGAGCTGTGTCTATTCATGTCTTGGTGAGAAGTATATTTATATAACTTTATAGGACCGGCTCAGAGCCTTGTGTTAAAGTACAAGCTATCAAAACGGTCATCTTTTGCTTTTTTTTTCCTTTAATAATCATCATTCTTTATGTGTGGCTGCCGTTTGACAATTTCCAAAATGACCTGTGAAGCAGTGAGGTGGGCGTCCTGTATTCTACTTCCAGGGATGGAGATGGAGGGCCTCCATTCCATCACCATTCTGAACCCCAAGGGCAGGAGGGCCGGAGCCAGCGGTGCTGGGCTCTGGGCAGCTCAGCTGACATGGTGTAAAGGGAGGAGGTGAGGTGTATGGTTCAAGCAGAAGCTTTCACACTGTTCCTTCATGGCTCCACTGGTGCCCATTTAAAATGGTTTCTTGCTCTGAGGACCCCCCAGGACACGCTGACACCTAATGTCACCACTGGCTATATTGGATGAAAGGGCCACCTGCTGTACAGAGGAATGGCGCCTGGAAGGACTTGGTAGACACTAGGGAACATGCCACTTTTATCTCCCAGTCCGCTCAGGGCACCAAGAAGGGGCTCGCTGGTAGAGCCGCCTAGAAACGCCTCTGTGAATCTGTGCTGCATGTTGAACTGAACTGGGTTTATTTCCTCCCCTACCCCTGCTAACCTGTGCCTAGGCTGGTCATGGGACAAAGTGTTCCTATTGGCTCTTCCTGCTAGAGTTATGGATAGGAAAGGGGTGCCACCTAATGTTTCTTGAGCACGTGTGCTGTGCTGGACGCGCTCTGCATGCGGTTATCTTGTTTCACCTCTTAATCCTGCTCATCAGGGCTGTTAGTCTCCCCTCAAAGATGAGAGAAGAGAGTTCCCTAGAGGTTAAGTAACTCTCCTTGCCCGAGCAGATCATAATTTGGGGAAGCTGGGGCTTGATTCCACAGTTTGTTTCTTTTACAAAATCTTGGAAGCAGCATAAGAGGAGGCTGAGTATTTTCCAAAGAAATTAAAATTGCACCCCAGATCTCAGTGGGATTCCTGAATCCATTTGCCAGTATTAATGAGGATGAGTCTTCTGAAGCCAGTTTAATCCTAGTCTAAGTGGTGGACCAACTGTGAGTTGACATCATTCTCGGGAGCTGTTTTTAATAGTCTTATGGTGTCCTCTTCTTTCTGAAGCTTGTCAACTTCAAGGCTGGGAGAACCAGGGTGTGTGAAGGAGCCTTCCTGACCCCGCTCCCTGCAGTTGCCTTTATAGATGTGGAGGACCTTGGATGTGGGGGACCCCCCCCCCCTCCCTGGGATCGGGTTAAAAAGCAGATTGCGATTCCTTTGTGGGCGGGGCCCTGGCCTGAGTCTGCATTAAGTTCTGGGGTCATGCTGATTACACCAGAGTAGGTGGTTATAGATGATGTCACCTTCAACCCTACTTCAGGGGCTGAACCACATTCTTAGGGGAGTTTTGCCCCAGGAGAGATGCAGGAATCGGCCCCAGGAAGAATTCCATCTTCGGGGGGGCATGGAGTCAAAGTGATTTGGTGACTGGTTGCTGATGAGCTTGGTGACATTAAGCCAGACAGTTTATAATCAGACACTTCTCTTAGTGGCATGGCCAGCATCTTCTGAGTGCCCATCATGGAGTGCCCAGCGCTCTTTCCTGCTGAGTTGCGCACTGGATCACTTCGGATCTAAGGTCACTTTGGCAATGAGAAACACAGCTCATTGGAGTTGAGAACCGACTTGGAGTCAGCAAGCCTGCTGTTCATTTACATGCCAGGTGCCTGTGGGGAGGAGGGAAGATTCAGATTTACATACATTTTCAGTGTATTTCCTTCCTTAGTTGTATGGCTTCTTGGGAGCCCCGTGAGGGACATTCAGGAGGTTTGTCAGTTGCCTCTCATAAAGGCCCTGGAAGGGCCTCCACCCTCACACCTCGTTGCATCTGTGCATTGTGTTCTGGGAAACGCTTAGGAGGGCCCTGGACAGTGTGCTGTCACAGTTAATACATCCTGGGCCTTTCTCTCGCGAAGCATATGGTGGCTTATGCAAAGATAAGGGAGACTAGAAAATCATTTGTGTGCCACTTGCAGGCGAACCCTTCAGGTAATGGGAAAGGATTGAGGAACTGAGCTTCTTGGGAGCCCAGTGAGGAAGGTGGTATTACCAACCCTTGGTTCCTGCCGTTCACTCTAGTTAACATGCAGGCTCCCAAGCCGCACTATGGATAGAGCTTCCATCTGGGGATTAGGAGGGCTTAGTTTGTTTTAATCTGTGATCTGATTAATTTGTCTTAAACAAAAGAAGCAATTTACTGTATAATTCTGAGGTTTATGGTGTTTCTCCTAAGACCTTTCATCTTGTGAAAGATGGTATTATGCATTTTAGTAGAAATTATTATTTTCCAAAAACTTACTTTTTGAAAAAATGCCTTCTACTTTCTTCAATCAGATTATGGAGTTGGGGCTAACATTGTAAGGAGCATTGAGGCCCAGTGCTGCAAATCTTGAGGGTTTCTTGGGTGTGTGTGTGGGGGGGTGTGTGTGTCTGTCTCTGTAACAGTGCCAGCCCTCAGTAGAGGTGTGGCACAGTGCTCTTAGTGGACAAACATGCTGTTTCTCCGCCAGGAGATTCGAGCCTCCACGGATTGTACTTGATTCAGGTTTTGTGCTGTGCATATGATGTTTCGCTGCTCTATCAATTATGGACTTCCTTTAAGGAATTTCCAGGAAACCCTCTCACCATGAGGGTACAAATTAATGTTTTTCTAGTTTAATTACAGCAGTTTTGAAAGGAAGCACCTTTCAGACCATTATCTAAATCTGACTTCCTTTAAAATTAGAAGGCACAGCGTAATAGCTGGACAGCTGCCCTAGCATGCTAAAAATCCCCTGGGCCTTGGGGCAGCTGCTTGGTGGGTTTTGGCCTCCGAGGAAAGGTTTGTTGTTTTGGAGGTTGGAGGGGAGATAGCTGTAGAAAAGTGAGGGGAATGCCTTCCTCTGCGGGCTGGCATCACACTTGTCCTATTCCAGTCTCTCTTTAGTAACCCCCTCCCTGTATTACGGCCCCGGCTTGATGGATAATTGCTGGTTGTGAGGTTTGATTTGACAGCATTTTGCATGATAGCCTGTTGCATTTGCCTGGTTCAAACCGATATTTCCATTCAGCTGAGGTGGCAGCATGGAAACATGGTTGCAGGGGGTTTTGCCAAGCTGCGAAGAGTTCCTGCGCTGTGGCCAGGACAGCACAGCTGTTCTGAGAACTGTTTTGGCAAAACTTTGCATTTGTCGCTTTGAAGGTTCTTCTGCAGGTGCCGGGTTGGTTCCTTATGGATGGTAGCTGGCTTTTCCTGGGAGACTGTTTGCAGAGAGAGAGAGAGAGAGAGAGAGAGAGAGAGAGAGAGAGAGAGAGAGTGTGTGTGTCTGTCTGTGTGTGTGTGTGTGTGTGTGTGTGTGTGTGTGTGTGTAGTTCAGGAGGCCCAGATAGGGGACTCCATCGGGGAATAGGAGCTCCTTCTGCCTCGGCCGTCATTCCTGGCTGCTGGCATCAGAACGGCACATGGGAACGGGGTTGTTGTCAGGGTCACTTGTGGCTGTGCCCAGTTGTGCTGCAGGTGGTGAGGGGTGAGACACAAAAAAAATCTTAGTGCTTCTCAGCTGTGAGCCCTCAGGGGAGCCTCTGAACTGCTGAGCACCAGTTTCTTTCTCTGTCAGATGGGTCTAATAATACCTGCTCTGCTTATCTCATATGGTCTTAACATATCCTGTAAGATATTTGACAAGTAAGTGCTCTGTAAACCATAAAGGAATAAATGTGGGTCCGTTCAGTGAGAGACAGTATAGCCTCACGGCCAGTGGCAAATTAGCAGTTGGAGTTGTAGTCATCGCTAGTAAGAAGGGTCTGTCAGTACACGGGTAGCAGTAAGGAGGGCCACCTCTGCTGTTCCTCAGCCCGTTGTGGGTGTGTTTTCACTCTTTACCCACAGGTCAGCTTGTTCTGTCCCCTGAAATTCCAGAGCACTTGTTGAAGGAGATTCTCAGGATGTACGGATTTTGTTCGGCCACAGGATCTTTTTCCTGGGGCACGACCTTGCTAGTGTACAGGATAAGCTCTGTGCATGGAGCCAGTGCAGCCAGTGTTCTGTGGGTGGAACTGAATCTGTCCTGGCTCTGAGCATTGGAGGTGGAGGTTTTGAATTCCCCTGAGAGCCCTTGACCTTGGCGGCTCTGTGTCTGCTCAAGAAGCCGGACAATCTGCAGCCCCTGGTGCGTGCATTTGCCTGTTCTGTTTTCTGGCCTTGAGGGCTGTGGGCCTCTCCTTTAGAAGTCAACTACCCGATAATTCCTTTGAAATATATGAGTTGAAGAGGAAAGAACTGGACATAATCTGAATCTTGCCAGTGGACTTTTTTCATCTATGAAGGGAATCCCAGCATTACTTCAGTAGACATGTCTTTTTTTTCCCCCAGCTGCTTTAATTATATAATAGTAATAATAATGATGATAATAGTTGACCTCAACGTCCCTGGCTCCCAGCGGGGTCGCTCACATATTTATTCAATGAATGGATATGAATGGCTTGGAAATCTACCGAGGGGGATTTGCAGATTCCCATTAGATTCAGGTCTGGGGAGACCTTGAAGGGAAACATTCTTTTTCTCTGGGTCCCTACCCCTTCCTTTTTCCACATAACCACTTTCCTCTTATCTGCATGTGTCTCTGCAGTGCCTACCCACCACAGATGGGCATGCACAAACGTGATCACAAGCGGGTGGCTGTCTCCCTCCTGCTGCTGTCCTCTGATCGGCACCTGGGAGCTGCCCCCCACGGACTCTTTCCTGCCAGCCTGGTCGCTACGGCGGGTCTGGGTTTCATGTTGTCCAAGCAGGTAGGGAATTGAAAGATGTTCTACTTCTACCTCTGTATTTTGGAAACTTGGGCCCAAAATGAAATGACTTGCCTAAGAACACTCTGAGTTAGTGGGGTTGCCAGATAGAAACCTATATATCATGACTCCTCCTAGCTCTGACCTCATTCCAGGAAAGCAGGCTGTGACTTATGAGTGTCCCAGACAGGGATGATATCCTAGATGGAGATCCCAGAGTGTCCCGGGCGGGGATGATAGCCCAGATGGCGATCCCAGAGTGTCCCGGGCGGGGATGATAGCCCAGATGGAGATCCCACAGTGTCCCGGGCAGGGATGATATTCCCAGATGGAGATCCCAGAGTGTCCCGGGCAGGGATGATATCCTAGATGGACATGTTCTGTGTAAGGATGTCAAAGTACCTCACTCTGCCCCTGGGGATCCTTGGTGATTTGTTAATTTTTGGACGCTGCGGGAAAATAGATTTGGGTCTTCTCCATTATCTGATTAAAATGGGCGTCTCCCACCCCCAGCCTGGAGAACTGTATCCTGTTTCCCCAACACTGGGTATCTTCTGCTTTTATCCCCTCTCACGGCTGCTGAATGGGGCACCCCGGCTCTGGCTGGTAGAGCTGCAGGTCTATGAACTTGTTTGCTTAGTTCCTGCTTGATGGTGAAATTCCAGATGGGATCTTAGCACCGTCCCTTTGCCCAGCAAATGCACCTTTACTGGAGCTTATTGAAGTGGGCTGTCTGTCTCCCCTAGCATTTCTTTCCCAGTTATATTAATCAATAGTAGGAAATTAAATCAAGACATTCCTGAACCAGCACCAGTCTCTCAAATACATTTATGGGCTCTATGTCCTAGCACTCATTCTGGCTCTCTCCCTAAGAAGGGTATTTTTCTACGTAGTGTAGGAGCACAGAGCAGGCTTTCTTGGGAAAGCCTGGGAGTTCATACCTCCTGGGAAAACCAGTGTATCTCACTGAGCCCAGTTTTTCTTATCTGTAAATGGGCATAATTGTGGCAGCCTTGAAGGTGGTGTAAGGAAGGTCCTGTAAGGATGACATGAGATCATGCTATGTGTGGAGCAGGCCTTCCTCCGTACTTGGTACAGCGTGGGTACCCTCCAGATAGCCTTTGCTCTAGCATGACCTCTAGAGTTGTTCTCAAGCCGACTGGTCATCAGAATTACTGGGGGTGCTTAGCATCACCAGCACCAGAAACCCGGACCCAGACCCCTCTAGACCTCCCACTCACTCAAGTCTCCCGAAGTGAGCCCAGGATTCCATCATTTTAAAGGGTTCTCGCCTGTTTCTTCTGAGCCCCAGCTGTTTTTGGGAACCTCTGCAGGACGGGTTTATTTTCTCTCATCATCTTTGATCAAGGCAAAACAGGAGTGCGGAATCAGTGACTTGAGGATTTAAATGCTCTGGCCACATCTTTTTCATGCTTGGTTCAGGCTCTGCTTTCATAGCAAGTTATTTCTGTGTGTTGCTGGGGGGTTGGGTGGGAGATGGGATAATTATAAAAAATTGTCTAGTAAGAAGCTGTGTTGCTTGATGAATTGGAAATGGATAATTTGCGCCTTAAAAAGGACTTCATCATATGAGAGACAACAGGATTATCTCTATTTAGGGGCCACTAGGCTCACTGCTTAGACACGGAGATTTGTCTCTGGGATGCATTTGGATGCGGTGCTGAGAATCAGCTTGCAGGTTTGCATTTGTCTGCAGAGGGGTGGGTGGGATGTCTTCTGCCTCCCTCCCTCCTCCTCCGGCTGGCCTGGAACCTCTTCCTGGAAGACCCTGGTGCTTGCGGGGCCACAGAGCCAGCTTAAATTCTGGTGCCAACCCGTTAAATGACTGGACATTTCATGAAGACGGGAACCATTCCCAGCTTCGAACTTCACCTGGGTACAACCTGGCCCTCAGCGCGAGGCCTGAAATGTTTCTGTTGAGCAGCGAGAAGCGGATCAGAATAGGATGCTCAAGTGCTCCCTTCTGCCTTTGGTTCATGACCTGAAAAAAGGCATTAACCTCGTTGGTTAAACGGGGCTCCCTGATTTGGTTAAATGGAGTGTTCACATTCCTTTCTTTAGCTTTCCGAATGAAATATTGTTTTCTGTAGAAATGCTTTGTAAAAACAGCTCTGTCCCCTTTTTGGATGAGAATATTCTGTTGCTTATTAGAACACTGACCTTTATTCAGAACTTCTGCAGGTTGTTTACCTGTTATTTCTATGTTCAATATGGCAAATTATTTGTAGGTAGGTAACTTTTTTTTCTTTCTTTCTTTTCTTCTTCTTCTTTTTGCGTTGTAGTGCCCTGGAAACTCTGCGGCACCCAGGTACTTTGAAGAAGGGTTTTTTTTGGATCTTACATAGGTTCCCCCACCCCACCCCCTTGGGTATCGTTAAAAGTCCATCTCATGTGCTGTATGCTGGAGAGGAAAAGACAGTTTTTAAGGAGGGTGCCCAAAGCTACTCTGACTGGCTTTGGTGCTGCAGTATTTACAAGAGCCAGAGGACTTTTCTTCCTTTTCTTGCTTCTTGACTGGAATTGAATGGCACTGCAGGACCTGATCTCTGAAGTAATTACTAATCCAAAGGATCTTTCTTGTGAATAAATGTTTTTTCCCCACTATGGTGACTCAAGAATGGGAAGGATGAAGACACGGAGAAGATCACAAGTATGTTTTGGAGCCAACATGTGGGGTCGCTGCCCAGCAAAATTATTTGCATTCAGTATGTGTTTGTTAAATGGGCAGTTACTGTGTGCGCAGTTGGCTGGCATCTGTCTCTGTGTCCTTGGGGAAGGTCATAGTTCAGTAGCAGCCATATTTGGCTCTATTGTCATTGCAATAGAGGGCTCTGAAGCTAGGTCATCATTTAACTGAATCCAGGATGGACTATTCAGAAATACACATCTGGCCAGAAAACAGTCTGAGACATGAAACATAGAATAAGTTCTTCACAGATGATTTCAGTATTTAACCATTGCTATAAGTACCCCTTCATTCTTCTGTTCATCTACATACACATCCACCCATCCACCCATCCATTCTCCATTTTGACCAGTGGTTGTTAAGTACTTTCTGCAGGTTCTGTGCTGGGTTCAAATAAGACAGGATCCCTGTCCTTGATGAACTGGCAGCCTAGGGTGTAGGACGTTTTCTTAAACTTAAGTCAAATTCTTACTTGACACATACCTGCTTTTATTTGTTTTGGTTCTCATCTCTTTTGAGCAAAGCAGGGCAAGTAACCATTCTGATATTTTCACTTGTTTTTATAAACCCAAGTTTATGGAGTTGGATTTCATGTTTTGCATGACTCTAAGCACAGTGTAAGTGCTGGAATTATTAAACAGGAAGAGAGGGAAGAAATCGTAATCCAGAAAAAATGATCGAATCTTATGACTGTAAAAATGTATTAAGGTATCCATTGGAATTCTTACAACCTTTTTTAAAGCCTCTTGGTGGATAATATTGAAAACTGCTTCTTGAGCAGCCTTGGGAAAATTGCAAAACACCTTCTAAATTATTATGCGGGAAGGCCAGTTGGGAGGCAGAGAGTTCCGTCTTTCAAATTAGCATGGGGACAGGCAATTGAGATGAGGATATAAGGGCACAGGTTTGGGTCTCCATTTTGCTGCTTTCTACCTGTGTGACCTTGGGCAGGTTACTTGACCTCTCTGAGCTTCCATTTCCCTCTTTGTAAAATGGGAATAACAGCGGCATTCACCTAAGATCATTATAATGAGGATGATAGGAAATCAAAGCTTTATAAAGTACTTAGCACAGACAGGACTGGCATGTCGTAAGTGCACCCAGTGAAGTATGATTATTTTGATTATTTTTAGGGCCAAAGGGATTGGCTGGTTCAGAAACATAGCTCTTGGCAACTTGAGGTTTTAGTGGTAGAAATGAGATGTATGATGCCTTGTTTCGTATTACACAACTAGTGCGCTCCTGGGAAACTCTGGTGCTTCTCACATGGCCCTTTTTTGTATCTTTGCTGTGATGAGGATGCATGATGAGCAAGTTGTTTTTGCCACTAAAGGGCTGGTTCATGGGTGTTCGTGCATGTAGAGAGGTGGGAGGCGAGTTTTAAGTCTGTAAGCAATGCCACAGAGGTTCAGCTAACATGCCTGAGGGTTAGCATATCATTCAGGTAGGTCGCCCCCTCAGGAGAAAATCCAATTCTGAAATTAATTTCAACAAATCAAAAAGGCAATTGGTAATTGTAGCTGACATGGTCTTTTTTAAAAGGGCTGACCAGCAAGTTGGATTTTATAATAACACTTGAGGCAAAGAGTTGAGTATAGTGGGAATTATTTTCACAAAAGGATCATTTTCTTTAAAAAAAAAAGAAAAGAAAAAAGAGAGGGTTGCTGTTTTTTTCTTTTTTTTCTGTGGAAGGTAGTTCTATATACTGTTTATAGAGGCCTTGATCCTTTTTAAACTTAAGGATCACAGCTGGCCTCCATGGTAATAAATCGAGAGCCAAATGGGGGGCTCAGGGGCATTTAATTTATGTGTGTGACTCCTTCCCCAAATTCAGCTGGCTACTTCCTGGGATGGTGTACTTGATTGATGATTTTGTGGCATGTTGTGCTGCTGGGATGTCTTTTGAAGTTGCTCCTAGGGGTCTGAGGTTTGCCCCTGTGAGGTGTTAATGGGCTTACTGCTGGGGCTTTATTTGTGAGGGTTGCTCTTTAGGGGGGCCTCCGCGCCAACCAGGACACCAGAGCTCTTGTTCTTCCACTCCTGAGGGGGTCACTCTCAGGCCTTGGGCCCCTGGGCCCCTAGCTTGTGTGTGGAATGCACTGTAGCATTGTTTTTATTCCTGCCGCCCAGGCCTCTGTGTGTTTAGCTTCTGGGAGTTCCCAGGCCCTGGTGGGTATTGGTGGTGGATGATCACGCCCGGCCTGGGAACATGCTGGGCCAGTGGTTCTGAGAATCCACGACAGGCAGGCTCCTCCCAGCGGGAGATAGCAGGGATTTGCATGGGGTAATGGGAGTGTGTTTTGAGCAAAACGACCAAGCTCCAGCTGAACACGCACGTATGTACGCCTGAGAGGCTGGCTGCTTATGGCACTGCCTCCTTGGTGGCCTGACTGCCTCTCGGCTTCTGCCTTTCCAAATTCCGTTCTCCCACCAGATCAGGGTGCTCTTTCTAAAATGAAAACCTGCTCATGTCACTCTTCTTTATATCCTTTCCTGGTGTCATGGCCTGGATCATGACCTCCTAAAATGCACGTGCTGAAGTCCTATCCCTGCCGACCTGCAGTTTGGACTGTATTTGGAGAGGGAGTCTTAAAGAGGTGATTAAGATAAAAAGAGGCTGTATGGGTGGGCCCTAATCCCATGTGACGGGTGTCCTTAGAGAAAGAGATTAGGACACTGAGCTGTTCTCACAGAGCTAAGGCCTTGTGAGGGCACAGCGTGAAGGCAGCCGTCTGCAAGCCAAGGAGAGAGGCCTCAGGAGAAAATAACCCTGTTAACACCTAGACCTTGGCCTTCTAGGCTCCAGAATGTATCGCGAGACAACACATTTCTGTTGTTTAAGCCACCCAGTCTCTGATATTTTGTTATGGCGTCCCTACCAAACTCATACACATGGCTACCTTTGACCTCTGGGATAAAGTTCCAAACCCAAGGAATGTCACAGGAGGCCCTTGGTTTTTCAGGCTTCCTGATGAACTACAAATCCTTCCAGGCTAAGTTCGAGGACCACCTCCTCTGTGAGGCCCCCTAAAGCACCTTCCCTCTTCTCCCCACAGACTTGGATCTTCCTCTGGAAACTCCTAGAGCAACCCAGCTGTATAGCTTTATGAATAGTTCTCTAATTGGTGCTTCTTTGTCTCTTTCCAGCACTGACTCCGAGAATCTTGAGGGTAGGGGTTTTGTTTATCTTTGCTCCTCGGCACCCAGCCCTGAGCCTTGTAGTCAAATTTATTGAGTCTGTGAAGACTTACCATTTACTGTCCTGTTTCCTTAGGAAGCCTCCCCTCCCCCACCTTCATGCTCTGTTAGAAGAGATGAGAAACCCCAATGCTCCATGGGGCAGTGATAGGTCCACACAGGCATGTCCCCAGGTGACAGTGATGAAACCAGTAATTTTAGCTGGTGTTTCTCGAGTCTGCTCTGTATGCACACGCACCCCATCTGGTATCTCCAGGCAAACTGGAGCCAACTTTTCCCTGGAAGATAGTGAAGCCTTAGCCGTGAGCAGGGAGATTCAGAAGTTAAGTCTTCTTTATCTCCACGTCTTTTCTGGGAGGCTTGACACTCAAAGCAGATTTTTCTTAAGATGCCCAATTGCATAGTAAAATTTCAGTGGAACTGGTGAGAAAATGAATCCTCCTTTAACTCTTCATTTGAAAACATAGGAAGAAACTGCTTTTCGTGAAACCTCTGTTCGCTGGAACCACCATTAATTGACAGAACCCTGCAGCTGGGGAGCTGGGGAGCCAGTGATTATTCCTTCACCTGCCACTCTTTGGAACTGCAAAAACAGACTTGGAGAAATTTCCAAGACTTTGTCAGGTCATAAGATAAGTGAGAGCACCAGACTCTGTGCTACTTTTCCTTCAGTGTCCACATAGAATTTTAAATTCATTCCTGACTGTAGGTACTTCTGGGGCTCAGAGTTATTCTGGACCTTGAAGGCTTGTGAAAGAAGAGTGGCATGTTGGCTGTTTTTGAGTTTTTCCTGTGTTGCTGTGTCCCCAGAACTGCTTTGTAATTCTTTCTGAACTGCGCTGTATCACAGGATCCACTGAGGGGACCTGTGCCTTGTGGATGGGAAGCGAGGAGATTAAAGATGTGGAGAAATGCAGTAAGCATGTCGCTGGGCTTATAGGACATCGGTCTAGGGTTGAGAGACCCGGTTGATGTCAAGAAATAGTTGTGTCAGTAACACATTAGCAGAGTTCCCAGAGACTCAGGCAAACCTTTTATTAGTGAGCGGCGCTTGTTAGGGGGGCCTTGATGGACCCACCAGAGCTCTTGTCCTTCCACTCCTGAAGGGGTCACTCTCGGGCCTTAGGTCCCTGGGTCCCCAGCTTGTGTGTGCAATACACCGTGGCTTTGCTTTTATTCCTGCCGCCCAGGCCTCTGTGTGTTTAGCTTCTGGGGGTTCCCAGACCCTGGCAGGTATTGGCGGTGGATGATGTGTGTGGTGGATTTGTGGACGTGCTTATATTTCTACACTTCTTTAATCCTCTTGTGTCCCTTCCAAAAGATACGGCTCCTCTCTGTGGGTCCTGTAGTATGGCACAAGTCAGAAAGAATTGCCATGTTGGTCCTGGGACACAGCTGGTGCAGGAATATCCACCAGATGCTGGAGGAACTGAGATTGAAATGGAGAGGTGGAGAAGTCTCTACCTGAGTGTCCCTGCACCTGGGGAAGGAGGTCAAGGACAAACTTGAGTCCTCGGGGACTGGAATGGCTAAGGACAGCTGAAGAATTGTGCCTCCTTGCCCTTGGCTAGAGAGACTGTTAAGTCTGGCCTGAATTTTTGGAAGTTAGTCTGATTCTTCCTTAGTTCAGGTCGACTAGTTGCGTGGCTAGGAGGACCTCTGGAATCTGGCTGCCTTGTTGAATCAGGCCCTGCCATTTGCTTAACTGTGAATGCCGTGCCCTTCTGGGCCCCAATGTCCTCTGTGGCAGAATGAAGATAACCATAGTACCTTGCTCATAGGGCCGCATATGGACTAAATGAGATGATGTATGTAAAGTATTTAAGCATCACACCTGGAACAAAGTTTTATCAGTTCAACTGCTTTGAGAGGCTCAAAATATTAGTGGTTTCAAGAAGATGAAAGTTTATTTCTCTCTGATAGATGGCAAGGGTAGAGGGCCTAGGGCTGGTTATGGAAGTTCCACAATGATCAGGGACCCAGTGTCCTTGTGTTGCCGTCCTTGATATGTGACTTCCATCTAATGGTCTAAGAGGACTGCTGCAGTTCCTGCCATCATGTCTATATTCTAGCCAGCAAAGGGAAAAGGGAAGTGGAGAGCATGGCCTGAAAGTTGCACATGTCTGTCTTTTTTTCCCACTGTTTAGAACTTAAGTCATATGACCATATTATTCAAAAGTGAGTTAGGGAAACTTTAAGCTTTGTCTGGATGCCCCACTAATATCTATGTATGAAGGTGAGATCGGATACAGGGGGACAACTGGCAGTATCTGTTCGACTTAAGTGCTCAATAAATAGTTACCACCACCTACCACCGCCTCTACCGTTACCACCATCATCCTAATCACCACAACCATCTGTTATTTCTCATCTCAACTTATCACTTCCTCCGTGTCCTCACTTTCTTCTCCCTGATTTTCCATTTTGGGCCATTTTAGCTCGTTCTTTGTCCCACTGCACAATTTCCTCCATGTCCATGTGCTTCTGGCACTCTTTTATATCTAGAGGTTGACACCATAACTACAGCCCTATTATACCCTGACAGTACCCTGAGAGTAGAGCATAAAGTCTTAGCAATCCATTTGTGGCTTAATTACACTATTGCAGGAAAAGTTGATGAAAGGAAAAAAAAAAACTCTGCCCACCTTTGAATGTAGGTTAAGAATTTGTTTCAGTTTATTGCTTCCAGTCATGTATTTGTGAGGCTCAAATGAAGATGCCTTGAGTTTCCATGGAGTTCTTAAAGTGTTGGACTAGATATCCAGCCTCCCGACTCACCTTTGGGGTTTCCAAAGACACTACAGGTTCAAAATCCTTTGCCCTGCTTGATTGAGTTTTTTAACGTGGAAGCTGTTTCTTGTACTTCAGAAGCACTTTGAATAAATGAAGGGATTTTTTCTGTAGACCTTTATTCATGTTTAAATGCCGTGCAAGAGTCTTTCAGGGTGGAGACAGTTCATTGAAAAATACATGGATTTAGGACTCATGAAAGTGTTGAGAAAGACCGATACCACCTTCCTGCTGTAAATGCCAATGAGGCTAATTTAATGGAGCTCTAGCTCGCCTTCACGTTTGCCATTAGCCACGTGTTACCTCCATCATTTGTCTCCTTCCTTCTCCTTTTAAAAATGCTATGTCAGAAAGTGACATTTCCTCCCAGAAAGAATTGTTCCAAGATTATGTATGGCCTTGCTTCTTCCTACCAAGGCATGTATCTTTAAAGCTTAGGGGGTGTGGAGATAAGGGACTGGGAAATCCCCAGAGAGAAATATTGAAATGATTGTCATTTTCTTTCTCTCCCTCATCCTTTCCTCCTCCCAGCCCCTGGGATGATGCTTGCTGAGAAATCTCCTGGGAATTCCTCTCCCTTGTTCTGTTCTTGTTCTAGTTCAGGCCTTCCTTGCTGAGACAGTCACAGTGAGAGTGTCTGGGTTTGCCTGTCTCCCACACAGATTCTCCCAGTGCATATCTGACCTGGGCCCTGTCTTGGTTATAGATGGTCAATTCTTTCCACTGTAACGGGAGGCATGGAGCCAGCCTTCCTTGGCATGGGGTCCAAGGCCAAGCCTTTACTATGGTTGTCTGCTAACGTATTAATAACAGAACAGCTGGCATGGTGATAGATGTTGTTTATAACCCTCTCTTACAGCTGCAGAAATGGGGGCTAGAGAGATTAAGCAACCTACCTCATGGCACCTGGGAAAAGGTGGTGAAACCAGAATCGGACTCAGGCAGCTGGGCTCTGGAACTGGCCCAGGAGGTGCTGGGTTCCTTTCTTTCTGGCCTCTTCTCTGGCCGCCTCCTTCCCTCATCCCCTGGCTTCAGCCCCATGAATTGGCTTTCAAGCCTGTCTTGTTGCCTTGAGCAGCAAGACCTCGAGGTTGTCTGTGCTTTTTGGCTTTGCAGTTCCTTCTGCCCAGAGTGCCTTCCCTTGCTTTTTTTTTTTAATTGACCTAGAGTTGACATATGTTATTATATTAGATTCAGGTGTACTACATAGTGATTTGATGCTTACATACATTATGATGTCACCACCGTAAGTCTAGTGATCCCCTGCCTTATTGGGTGGCAAAGTTTTCCTTCAAGGTCTGGTTCACAGCCTCCTCTGTGAAGGTTCCCTCGCCCTCTCCTATTATGTAAACAAGCCAAGGGTGGCCCTGTGTATTGGCCCCTAGGTTTTTATTTCTTCGCTGCTGGCTGAGACCTCTTAGCTCAGCAACCTGCCAGTGCCAAACTCAATTTTTTTTTTGCTATTATTAATATACAATTACATGAGCAACATTATGGTTACTACACTCTCCCTATTATCAAGTCCCCACCACATACCCCCATTGCAGTCACTGTCCATCAGCTCAGAAGGATGTTATAGAATCACTACTTGTCTTCTCTGTGTTATACTGCCTTCCTCGTATCCTCCTTTCCCCTCCCCATCTCTGCTACCTTATGTGTGCTAATTGTAATGCCCCTTTTTCCCCCTTGTCCCTCCCTTCCCACCCATCCTCCCCAGTCCCTTTCCCTTTGGTAACTGTTAGTCCATTCTTGGGTTCTGTGAATCTGCTGCTGCCGGACTCAGTATTTTACACATCCAAACAAGAGGACTTTTAGCCATTTGGGGCCTGTCCACTTTGCATATCCCAGGAAACTACACCCAGTATCTGTTGGTCGTTGATAAGAGACCCCAGCCACTACTGCCCTGGGAGGGGAGCTCTGTGACTCAGAGGCCCCGCCTGCTGCTGAGTGGCGGCGCTCACACTCTTAAGCCTTCCCTCCAGTCCTCCTTCCCTCTGAACGGTGGACCCTCTGCCACGCCTGCTGTGAGGGATGTCCCCTCTCCTGAATCCCGACCCAAGTACCTCCAGCCCTGGAAGGCCCGGTGTGCGTCACTGCCTCTCCTGGTCATACCATTAGCCATGTTCAGCCCCCAAATCACTGATTTGGTCACTCTTCTGTGAGTTTCCATGTTATTTTGAACCTGCCTCCATTACCATACTCACCGCATCCTGCCAGAGCGGCCACGATTCATCGTCCCCCTCTTTGGTTGAAGACTAAGAATCGAGGATGCCAGGGAGCCCCGAGTTCAGGAGAATTGAAAGACGCTTAGTGAACCCGTGAACACGATCGTGTTTTCCCAGCATTGTAACCCACCTGTTGTTTTGCCCTTGGTCACACTGCTTCTTAGCATCGAGTATCAAAGTGTGGGTATTTTGTGAAGTACTAGAGTAAGGTCTTGGGTGTTTATAATCTTTCTCTGATTCTGAAAAAGATGCTCATTGGAAATAAATTAGTGGGGATTACTAAAATCGAGAGCACTTTTCATCAAGTCCGACCTTGGGGGTTGTATGTGCCCTGCCACCCCTTTAGTCAGGACTTGCCAACTGAAAATAGAACAGTTAGGTAAATAAATGAGGAGGAGGGCTATCGGCATTACGGAAGGAATCTTCCCAACACATTTCCTTCTAAATGATGCTCCCCTAAGACATTTAAGAGGTAGTTTGTCAATAAGTGTTGGAGAGAATGGAAACGCAGGAGCCAGTAACAGATGCTGATCAATAAGCAATGAAAAGAAAGCGCTCTGCAATGGCCTTTGAGTCAGCGGATGTTCTGAGCGAATCACGTGCAACTTTTCCAGAAAAGGTCCTTTTGGGTGTAGCGCATGTCCTGTTTATTTAAGTCTCTGCAGGCTTGGCCTAAGGCTGGCAATATGAAAAAGGATGTCATTAGAGTGAAACTAAAATTTCCCTGCTCTCCACCCCATATCCTTTAGTTACCCCCTAATGAAAGGTCCTGGTTGAGTAGAGATGCCTTTGTTTTTCTTTTTTAATAGGAAAAGAAAATGAAAGTAAGGTTTTCTTGGCATTTGGCAGGGTTCCTTTCGAAGTAACTGAGCTCTCTCTTTCTTGAAGATTACTATAATGATAAGTTACAATTAGTCCCTTGCCGCTGATGGTTCCTATTAGCAATTTACATTTCGCTGAACTTTTTGCTTAATGGTGAGGGACTTTAAATTCATTTTTATCACATTAGCCCATATGTGAAAGTGGCTGGGTAGATGGATTTCAGCTGATTCTACTGAGGAGGGGAGACAAGGAACCATCACCTTGATGTTTGCTTCCATCATCCGATTATGCACCATCCTGGAAGGGATGGGCTGTGCGTGGTTTCTGCATTAACAGATGCACAGATTCGAAGCTCTGTCAGTCTCCAGTCTGCCAGACTGAAGAGCGTAATGCATGTGTAGATGGATTTCTTGGGAGCATTTTTGTTTTGATTATTTTTATTTGCATACTGGTTTATTAAGCACCAGAACATAAGGGCTAAAAATTTTTGTTTTATTAAGGAGCTCAATTATGATTAGTTCACAGAAGCCAAGTTGCTGATTAGCTGTACCACCCCATCTTCATTAGGCAATTTAAGATGTGAATTATACGTTTTTTTAAAAGTAGCTAATTATGGTAAAACCTGATACATTTGTGTTTCTCTAAAACTGTGGCAGCTAAGGTTCTGTCTAGAAGACGGAGTCATACGGGGTTGTAAAATCACTCCGGGTGGGAGCTATTTCTTCTTGTAAGAAAACTTGTGAATGTGAAAGGTTGCACATTATGTCTTTGATCCTCTTCAGAGGCTTTGCTGCCCTTTGGAGTCTGTGGGCTGAGTTCTAGTTCAGGGGCTCTGTCTTTGAGAGCCCCGTTAGAGACTCCCTTATCCTCCTGGATTTCAGGGTGGAATGGGGGTGGGATGACAGAGGAGTCTGAAGACTTCAGAGTCTGACACTCTCCTGTTCAGCGTGTCTTTGGGAATGTCTGTGCTTGGTGCCCTGCGGGCCACCATGCCCTGGGTCCTAACTGCAAACTGCTTTAGCGTGAGTCTCAAAGTCTAGGTGTTCCAGTCTGCTCATCCCGATGAGGTCTGCATGTCCTTAAACCTCAGGGCCAGATCTCACACTGACTCTTTGACGATGCTGCATTCCAGAAGCAATGTGGAATGTTGCTTACCTCAAGGAACATAAACCTTACATTGTGGAGCGGAGGCATTTGAAAACATATTCTCTCCTATTGCCAAGGTGGCTCAGTGTCTTACTAAAATTAAATCCATATGGGTACACTGAGGAGATGGGGAGGGCTGGAGGGCTTGGAAAGTACACTGCCTTATGTGTCCGTGATGACATTCATTTAACTAGAGGTAACCTCAGAATTATAAATCAGGGCATTATTTCCCAAACAGGATCATATATTCATTTATGGTGCTATAGGAAATTTAATTTATACATACATTTTATGCACAGACATGCAAGAGATCATAGCTCCAAATCCATTGTTAATAATAAGTAGTTCATTTTGGAGTCCTGTATATAGTTAGAATGTAAAGGACAATTCATTTTATTATATTATAAATTTTCCTTTATGACATCTAGTCGTTCAGCTATTTTCAATGTGGGTCAGCAACGTACAGAGGTGATGGGCTTTAGAAATGGGGGAGAGACTGTAATTTGATACCGTATATCTATTCTATTTGTTATTTTTCTTCTATATAAAATGCAGAGACTAAAGCTGGGCAAGTCTTGCTGTCTTGCCAAACAGGGACAAGATGGACTGAGAAAGCATCTTTTGGGACATGGATTCAGAAAGGCTGAGAAATAATGCCTTGGGGTTCATGAAAAATGATGGTACTTTCTCACACCCTTTCATTTACTTGAAGTCTGGTGTTGGCGTCCATAAGCCCAGGATGTAAGTCTAATGAGGCTAGTATGGTCTCTGTTGCTCTGAGAACTCCTACTGAGGTGTGGTCTGAGGATTGCCAGAATCAGCACCACCTTTGTTAGATTTTTAGCAATGCAGAATCTCAGCCTCCCCTGGCCCTGTAACATCCTTGTTTAAACTGCCCGCACCTTTGCTTCACCATTCTTCCCAGTGACCCACATCAGCCTTTGATACCACACGTCACTTACGTCCCTGGATAGTGAGGAGTTCAGTTTTGGACCATGACAACTGCACTCATCTAGGCTCTGCCGCTTGCTTTCCTCATCTATAAAGTGGAGATAACAGAATGAACCTCATAGGGATTTTTCGAGCATTAAGTAAGAGGATATTTGTAAAAGACACATCCAAAAGCCAGGCAGAGAGCGTTAATAGCATGATAATGGTGATGTTTATGCCGTACTTGCCCAGGTGATGGCACATGCCTTTGAGAGAGGCTTCCTGGCCCGTTCCTCTCTGTTCCCTCCATGCTCCTTCATTGTGTCTACAGTGTATTTGATGGCTGATGTTTGTTGTCTAGCACTAGCCTCCGTAGCTTAAGATCCTCGATTTTCAGAAATTTTGGTTTGAGTCAGAGCAGCAGTCCTAAGAACCTTAGCTCCACAGGGAGCCTTCGAGAAGCCTATTGAAACAGCTCCTTCTCCATCAGGTTTGGGCAAGTCCCCAACAGCTCTTTGGGTACCTCCCACATTGCACACAGGTGTGTGGAACAAAAAGGAATAGTTGCTGAGAAGATGCCTGCTCACAGTTTCCATCATGTCACTTTGGAATGAGATAGAGAATAAAGAGCTCAAATACATTTTAAATTGGCTTAAATTGCCCATCAATTTCAGAAGATGTCATCTTGGGTTTGGGTGTGGCAATGAGACACACAAGATCTAAAGCAGCTAATCGTAGAGTGGTGGGACTTTGTGCCAGAGGTCTCCTGGGTGACCAGCATTGAATTAGTGGGCTCTGAGGCCAGTGATCCCAGTTGAAATCTCGGCTCTGTCTTCTTCTAGCAGCAGATCACAGGCAAGGAACTGAACCTCACTGAACCACACCCCTCACAAGAAGAGTGTAGATTAATTTATGCCCTGCCTGGTGTCTAAGGTTTTTATAACATTTTATATTGGTACATTTGTCATAGCCAGTGAACCTATATTAGTATAATATTACTATCTGAAGTCCATATTTTATTTAGATTTCCTTAGTTTTTACCTCATGTTCTTTTCCTAGTCCAGGATCCCATGTTATGTTAGTATGTTAGTTGTCATGTCTTCACAGGTATGTGTCTGTGACATTTTTTTCAGATGTTCCTTTTTTGGTGATCTTGACCATTTTGAGGAGTCCTGGTTAGGTATTTTGTAGAACATCTCTCAGCTGGGATTTGTCTGATTATTTTTTCTCATGAATTGACTGGGGTTTTGGGATGTGGGGAAGAAGACTGAAGAGATAAAGCCCCGCTGTTTGTCCCATTGTATCGAGAGTATATACTCTCAAACTTGATTTAACACTGTTGATGTTGACCTTGATCACCTGGCTGTGGTTATGTTTGTCAAGGTTCTCCATTGTAGAGTTGTTTCCCCACCGCATCCTCTTCCCATGCTGTATTCTTTGGGAGGAAGTCATTATCTGTAGCCTACACTTAGGAGTGTGTTCAAGAAAACTAAAAAAAATTTTTTTGACCCTATCTTTATTCAACACTTTTCAGATCCTGCATTTTGTTAAAATCCACTCTATTTCTTTGCAGCACTAGATCGTAATTTTCTTCATGTAAAGAACCATGGCTTACATGTGTAAACACTATAGGTCAGTTGGCCAAATTACTTGACATTTGGGATCGGTTCCCCAATTTCTAATCCATCCCTAACTCACTATTGCATTGTCCATTGTTGGGGAATATTTAATATCCACATTTTGAGAAGGGCTTATTTTTGAGCAATTGAGGCCTAAGATACTCAAGCAACAGCAACAACAAAAGCTCACACCTACCCATGCTCCTCTTGTGCCAGACCATGTTAGCACTTAACGCATGCTCACTCAATCCAAACAAGCAACCCTGTAATCAAGTACTATTATTACCCTCATTTTACAAATGAAGAAACGGAGGGACAGAGAAGTGTGTTCCCAGAGAGAAATGTCAACCCAAAGTTGCATGGCTAGTACATTATAAAGCTGGGTAATAGCATGTGGAAAGAAAAAAGTTTTCTGTATGTCTGCTGACCATTCTCCCCTGCTCCCCACACCAACTGATAATTCCACTTTCCACTTACTTCCTGTGACAGCAGAGAGTCCAGGCTTTGGAAAACAATAGTCCTGTGTTTATTCCTGGCTCTAGTACCTACTACCCACGGTGTGACCTTGAGCAAGCCATTTCCCTTCTCTGGCTCTGCATCCATAAAATGTGGTTAATAATTTTTGAATCTCCCAGAGAGGCTTTGACAAGATAATGCACCAAACCTAGTATTTATCATATATTACAAACACAACTGCCATTAAAAAAAAATTAAAAGTAGGAAGACACACATGAAAAAACAATGGGTATCAGTAAGGGGACCATGTGATGACATATTTAAAATAAGGATCATCTCCTAAAAGGCTGGCTGACTGCACAGTGGAATTATAAGATGCTCGGAAAGTAGGTGGAGGTGCTCAACTGGGGAACGGATGGGGAAAGCCAAGAGAGTCAGGACCCTTATCACTCGGGGGAGGATGTATATCAAGACCATCTCGTACCCACCAAATTGCCAATAATATGGTCACCATAGCATCAATTGAAAGACCTTAGTTATCTTCTCAGAGTTTTAGCAGTTATCTAAATATGGGAGTAAAAGTCATTAATAACATGAATAAATAAAGCTTGCCATTAAATTGACTTATGTGTTAAAAATTTAGTGTAATTTAGGATCCATAAGAAAAGTATAGGGAGCATCATGGATTTAGAGAAAGTCATCACTTTTAGCTATGAACCATCAGTTCCTAGACTTTTTAATTTTAGCTTTGCTTCTATCGATAGCTCTGACAGGCAGCTTTTTGGGGAGAGCCATATATTTTTTTTGCAAAGAAAGAAAGTAAGATTGTGCAAGAGATAGAAACCCCAAGCCATCAGGCCGTGAGGGCATGTCGCTGGTGACCTGGAGCTGCTCTCCTGTCCTCCTTTACCCTCACCCGGATGCTCTTGATTCAGATTTGTGCCTCAGCAAAATAAGAAACGATTGATGACGTGTCAAGGACCTCTGGGAAAACTTGCAAATGGGAAAAACCACAGTGGTCCATCAGGGAATGCCAAGGCTCCGGCCTCTCTAATTACAAAGCTAATGAGAACTAGAGATGAGGGCGCCAGATGGCCCGTGGTGATCCAGGAAGAATTCTGATGCCCTAAAATGACATGCATTTTCATTCTGGAAACACGGTCTTATCTAGCAGTGTTTGTATTGAATTGAAGGACTACAATGGAAACTTGAGCTTTCCCAGTAAGATCTTGCTTCCCGAGTTAAGGTTGAAGTCAGGACAGAAAAATACTTTTCTATCTACCATGTTTTGGCAGCAAAAAGCAAAGAGCCAGTGGTGGAACTCCGGAATGAGTTTGAGAAGGCCCAGCACCCTTGAAGTATCTACTCGCGCACCAGCTTTAACAGTAAGGATCGAACTGCAACATGTAAATTTTTATCCCATAGAATGTTTTCAAAGTAAGGAAAGTCTCTGGGATTATATCTAGCAGCCTCCCCTTTTTTTGTTTTAAATAGTTTTATCTGTGCACGTTTAAAATAGTTTTCATCTGTGCTGTCCTCCTTTGGTGATTAATTGGCAGTCTTTGGCTTTGCTCCCGAGATGCAAAAATCCTTGAAGGTGACCTGTATGGAGCCGTGTCAACCTACAGGGTGATTCATCACGTGTCTGAAAAGCTAACATCTTGAATGACAACCTGCCTTTACATCCCTTTTGGCGGGGGTGCGGTGGGGTGGGGGGGTTTCTTCTCAGTGCCCGTGAGACCCTTTTCATTAAAAGTTATCTGTTTTCAGCTTGCATGTAATCCCTGCATAGTGCTTTCCACTAAATCAAAAATAATGGTAGTGTTCTCTTTTTGATCTTTTAAATCTCCTTGTCTGACACTTATGAAGTGATTCTCTTTAGCATTTAAAAAATTTCCGTGGTGGCCCAGTGGCTGTTCTGAAATAGAATTTTGGCCCTTGCTGCCTCCTTTCAAATCTGTCTGTTGAAGATGGGCTGTTTCCTCAGAAAGCATGTGTCCACTCTTTCAGAGACCTTTATTCTTTGAAGCTCCATTGTGTAGGGGAGTTGGGAAAACTGTTGAGAAAAGGGGCAGTGAAAGCTATTTCAGGACAGCTAATCTGGAGGGGAAAGAAGTATCTCAGGAGTAAATATCTTCTCACAACCAGTTTATGGTTGGTATACCCCTGTGAGTAACTAGATAAGAAAGAATATCACCACATTTTACTTTCTAAAAACTTTATTATCCCATTGCAACATTTTGGATGTGAAAGACCAAGTCAGGTTTAATAAGCAACTTCATTCTACTGTGATTGAGAAAAGTGAGAAATATAAAATGGCAGCATAGAACACACGGGGGAATATCCTGACATGTGTTCTAAACATAACTGACATGCAGCAGCAATGGGAAACAGTACAGCAGTTCCGCAAAACTTCAGTGTGGAATTGCCATATGATCCAGCAAGTCCACTTCTGGGTATATACCCAAAAGAAGTGAAAGTAGGGACTCAAGCAGATATTTGTATATTTGTGTTCCTAGCAGCTTTATTCACAATAGCCAAAAAGTAGAAACAGCCCAAATGACCATTGTCAAATGGATGGATAAACAAAATGTGGTCTATACATACAACAGAATATTATTCGGCCTTAGAGAAGGGAGGAAATTTGACACATGCTACAACATGGAGGAAACTTGAAGACATTGTGAGGAATGAAGTGGTGGCCGCCAGAGGACAAAGACCCCATGATTTCCTTTATGTGAGGGGCGTAGAGCCATCACATTCTCAGAGACAGAAAGTAGAATGGTGGTTGCTTAATGGTGCGGAGGCTCAATTTGGGGAGGTGAAGATGTCCTGGAGATGGATGGTGGTGACGGTCCCACAACAATGTGACTGTACTTAATGCTCTGATGTATGCCTAAACACGGCTGTCGTGGTAAATTTATGTGATGTCTATTTTACCACAATATACGCATACTAACACATGCACCCACATGCGTGTGTAAGCACAGACCCTTCTGGAAGGACACACATGAAATGTCTCAGTGATTATGTAAGGCAGTCCGGGGCCTTGAAGCAGTGTTCTGGCACACAGGGTTTGCTTTATGAATACTTGTGAACAGATGGTGGTATTCTGGGGTGGGGATGTGGTGGGGAGGGAGGACATATTTTCATCGTATGTAACCTTTCATGCCTTTGGGGGTTTTTTTGGACTGGGTAGCTTCATTATCTATTCCAAAAACAAATCCAACTCTTTAGATCCCGTGGTAGTGACGGTGGTAACGGGAGAGAGAAGTTCCCGTGAGAACATTTTTGGACCATGGAGGGCTGGTGCTGCCCTGCAGAAGAGAGGATTGCACTCAGTCTCTGCGTGGGCCTCACGGACAGAGAGGGGTTGGCTGGACATGCTTTTATGGGACCAGGACAGGTATTTTTGTCAACGTGTCTTATTTCATGTGTTTCTATTGGTTCCTGCCCTGGCTGAGGGGAGTGGTGATCTCTTCCAGGCTTAAATGCCTTTTGAAGTTTTCTGCTGAGGAATATGGAGAGTCTGCCCCTACCTGCCCTCCTCCGTGCCCTGGAACCGGCTCAGAGTCTTACAGGAGCTTAGACACAGCGGGAAATGAACATATTTGGCTGAATCACTGCCTGATGTACTTTTGTCGGTGACATTAGGAAGCAACAGGGACAGACCCTGAAGTCCCTTTCTGCTTTTCCTCATTCCCTCCTACCTGCTCCTCTACCTCTCCCCTCCCTGGTCCCAGTATCCAACAGATTCCACTCAACGTGCAGTGTCTGCACTCTTCCCTTAGCTTACCTGGGGCACCAGTGACGAAGTATGAAGGGTTTCTGAAGGAGGTGTTGGCTGGCTGGCCTCTCTGGGCTAGTTTCATGGAAAATAACGAGCTTAGTTAAGGATAGTTGAGGAAAGTGTAAACTATAGGGGCTGTGCCCCATAGCAGCATAGAAAAATGAACAGATTGGTGGGGAGAGGGGAGGGTAAGGGAGAAAACTGGTTTTGCTGTTGTAGAAACCAGAAGTTTGAGCTGAAATCATGATGGTGGTTGAAATCCTTCCCTGGAGATAATGGCTTAGGTACTTTCCTCTTGGCTTCTCAAAATAATAAAGTCATTTCCACCCCCGTTTGAATCACCACAGTAAATTTATACTGGGTGGATATTGGCCTTTTCACAGCGACCGTGGTTTGGAATTGTGCTGTCATTTTGCCCTGGGGCTGAGAAACGGGGAGGTGCCCTTCTATTAGATCCAGGGGTGTCGAGCTCTTGCTCTGAGAAATGGGAGGCATCTGGGATGGTACCTGGGCCTTTTTGTTTGGATCGGCTCTGTGGAAGGCAGGAGTCCCCCGGAGTTGGGCACCAATCCTGGCCGAGCATCCTTGTTATTCTGCAGCGTGAAAGGGAGGAAAGGACTCAGGGCAAGTTTTGTTACAAACTGAAAAAAAACCAGATCAGTTCACTGCCCTCTTAACTTCTCTGTCATGTTGTCCACGTGAAGTCTCAGGAATATGAGTGAATGGCCCCTTGAGGGTGGGCAGGCCCCCTGGCTTTGCTGAACCCGGGTGTTGTGACCCTTGGAACTGATCAATCATTTCAGCGTTTTTCCGCCAGAGCCTGTCCAGGTTTCTTTCGGAGAATGAATGTGGACAGTGTTCCGAGGAAGGACGGAGGGGAAAAAAACACCACTCTGAGACAGGCTTTTGAGAATAACAGTCCTTGTCTCTCTCCTTTGGGCACATACTTAGTTGATTGAATATCTAGAAACCTGGGCTTAAATATAGAACAAATAGATATTAAGATAATAAATGTTTTTTGGTGGGGGAAGGGAAATGCATATTTATTGAATGGAAACTCTGTTCTAAATATATTGTTTTCCATAAGTTCTTGCAAGATCTGGTGAGGCAGATAATAATAGTAAGTAGCATTAATTATAAACAAAACTATGCATCAGGCTCTCTTCTAAGTATTTTGCCTGTGAAATTTACGGATTTATTCCTTGCAGCAGTTCTCTGAAGGTAGATACAGGAACTCGGGGTGCTGAGACATGTAAAGGGGAAATAACTTACCCAAGATGACACTTACTTAGTGACAGAGTCGGAATTCGAACCCAGATATTCTGGGTCCGGAGCCCAAGCATGCACTTCCTCCTTATACCAGAGATGTGACCTTACCCAAGGTCATGAAACCGTAAGGGATCACTTCTATTTCCCACTGATCAAGGGTAGTAAAGGGTTTTCACTTTCCTTGCCACATTTTTCTTAGCCAGCATGATGGGGACACTCCATCAACCCCGAGAGCCCACTTAGAAAGCCCTGGGGTTTGCTTCAATGCATATTGAAAAAAGTATTGAAATGCAGCCCCAGAAAGGGGTGTGTTTGGCACCCGGTGCTCTTTTTTTTCCAAGGTGAGGAAAAGTTTCATCATGTCTGGCGCCTGTAGGTTCTTGTAGCTACTTCGGTCCAACCACCTCTTTTTTTCTCCTGGACAAAACCAAGACAAGGCAAAACAAAAACGTCCCAGAAGCAAAGTGAAGAGAGAAGTGGCAGTAGGACAGCCAGCCTCCCTCGGGTACCTGGTGCTCACTTGGGGAGTGAGTCCAGGCTTGCCAGGACCGGTACCGCCCCAGGCTGTGTCTTTTGGAACAGCTTTCTCCGGAGCACTGCTAGCTCAGTGGTGCTTCGATTTCCAAACCAGATGACTTGATTTGCAGAGCAGGATTTCTGATTTTGGCACATGTCACAGACCAGAGGAACCAAGTAGAGAACTTACTTTTCCAATTAAAAAAAAAATATTCATAATAGAGCAGTCAAGTCTTTTGGCCACTCTAGCAAATGCTGATGTTTTTCTCTTGCTGCATCTACAAAGGAATACCAGTTTGTGGTGGAGATGCCGATTGGGGTTGGAATTTTCTGTGATCGGGGAGTGACTGGGACTCTGCAGACTGAAAGATCTGCCCAAGAAGTGGGTACAGTAAAAAGGAGGACAGCCCCAGAAGGGGGGGAGGGTGTGCAGTTACAGGCAGACAGCCCAAGGCAATGGTCTGAGTGCCAAGTGGATTGGAGCCCAAGTCTTCAGGTTTTCAAGTGGGTAATGAGAACAGGAAGGTGCCAAACACAGGCCTGCTGACGCCAGGAGCACCAAGATTTTCCGTTCAGGTTGGGTAGTCGGAGAACCAAGATGGGGTGCGTGTCAGTGAACAAATAAAAAGACCTGATATGAGGTCCATGATGCGGGGGGGGTGGTCATAGAAGTATTAGCGAACAGATTTCCATTCCTGAGCAGCAAGAAGTCCTGGGCTGAAAGATGAGTATGTGCAACAATGGGGAGCAGTACAAGGCAGTATAATTAAGCAGTAGATTGCATGGCTTTGCTCCCAAGCTCTGGCATCCCTAGTCGGTGGTATATCAGACCCAGAGCATAGGCTGTGGAGTCAGAATGCTTGGCTTCATAGTCTGGCTGCTCCAGCTGTGTGGCCTTGAGCAAATTATTTAATCTTTGTGGGCTTCAGTTTCTCTTATCTCCAAAAATGAGAATAGTTATAGGAACTACCTTGTGAATTTGTTATGAGGATTAAATGCTTTTCTTCCTGGAAAAGGAAAAAAGGCTTTTGCTCCTGCTTCTTGCTTTCGAATGCAGCGTCCATACCTAGAACTATAGCAGCTCTCTTGTCTCATGAGAACGAGCATGAGGGGGAAAAGTCGATATGCAAAGGATGGCTGACGTGAGTGGTTGGGATCCTTGATGACTCTGCTGGGCCGCCAGACCAAGACTTTCTTTTCCCCTCAGACTGTCTTCTGTGAACCACTGCTGGTTGGGATTCCTGTTATTTGCAGCCAAATGTATCTTACTACAAATTTATTGCTAGACTGTAAACTCATCGAAGGCGGGGTAGTGACTTACTTACATTTGAGCTCCGAAGGAGAAGCTAACCTAACACTTACTGGTTTATGATAAGAACATAGGTGGTTGGAGAAAGGGGAGGGAGGCAGGTAGAAGTGGCCTGCTGGTAAATGTTTGACTGTTAGCTCTCTGGCAAAAAAAGTCCTGATTTGTAGCATTTGCCAATTTCTGTGGTGTAAATACTCCCATCATGGCCATACCATGTTATCACTGCTTCCCAGGGTTGGGGAGAGGTGCATATAATTAGCTTTTGTGAGCTGCTTCAAACCAGTCCCAGCTTACCACCAGAGGGATATAGGGAAAAAAGGAGGGAGACAGAAAATGGAAAGGGAGGATCTATTAAAATTAATAATAGTAATAATGATAATAATAATAATAATACTTTTACCAAGGGCTTACTTTTTATTAGGTTCTGTTCCAAGTCTCTCCTAAGGGTCTTCTTTTACCGGCTTGTCCAAAACTGGGTCACATGGCCTTTCCCAGCGGCAGGAAAGGTACAGAAAAGTGGACAAAGGCAGTGGTGAACATGCTGTAACTGGCATAGACTGTTTGTGTATCATTCCTTAGAGCTGGGCCCCTGCCTCTCTCAACACAGGCAGGCATCTGTCAATGATGAAGGATGGCTGTTGGATGGGTGATCAAGAAATGTCCAAAAGGGCATGACTTTCTGAGTAGCGTGGGTCATTTTTCAAACTCCCAACCTGCCTTGTTAGCAAAGTAAACTAGGCCCATAATCATCTAAATTATAAAATTCTTCCTTGCCTCCTCCATGTCTGTGGACACCTCTCCAGACATCATAAACTGAACTTGTCCTTCGCAATAGAACATTTGGTTTTCTCAACCAAACAGATAACAAACACAATGATAAATGAAGTGGGAAGAAAGGAAATCAAAACAGGATTGCAGTCAAGCATCCAGAAGAGAAAACAAGTGTCTCTCCCAATACAGATTCTCTGCCTTTCACTTGGGCTGTGAAGTCCTGCATGGGTTCGGGGTGGGGACTGACTGTGGCGAGTGAGGTGGGGAGGATGAGATGATAGGGGATGTCTGCTGCAAAATTCCTTGCTTTGGAGGTCAGCTTCCTCCTGTACATATTTCTCCAGGCAAATTGCTCACATCAGAGGCCAGACTTACCACACTCCTCTGGCAGGTAGAAAATACATAATAAAGGAAAGTACCCAAACAGGGGCCAGTGTTGGGGGAAAATAGTCAAGAACTATATTCTAAGGGATATTTCTGTATCATCTTCAGAATTTTTGCAGGCTTTATATCCAGGTGTCAGTTTCTTAAAAAAAAAAAGACTAACTGATTTATCAGTTCAACCTCATGAAGCTCAGGGAGGAAAAGCAAAGCAGAGAAGGAATAGATGTGAGAAGATTAGTGATTCTGCTCAGAGGGTCCCACGTGATGAACAGGCCCAAGGTCTGCCGCCTGTCCAGTTGGAGGAGAGAATGATGAAGCGCTGGAAGCCCAAACCGTGTTTCAAAATGAAGACTCACTTCGGCCAGGAGAAATTCCTAGAAGAGCAGGCATTCAGGGAGGCCATTTTTTCTTAGCAGGCTGCAGACTGTACCCTGGGAGTTAGAGTGGATCCCTACCTGACCCCTTTGGACTATTTGTAAAACCGAATTAGAAGGCACTTGGCCACTTTGAGGGGACACCCAGGGGAACATTGGTTGAGGGCACAGTTCCTCTGGGCTTTTTCAGTAGAAAGCCTACAACCCACAGCAGAGGGGCAGCTCTTTTGGAGTTATAGTGTTTTTACTGGGTCTGCTCGCATCTTCCCACGTGGTCCAACCTATTGTGTCATAAAGGCAAAACTTGCTGTATGTTAGAGACCAGGATCTGGAGAGCCCAACACCAGCCAGATATTTTGATCCTTCTTTAAGCAGCATAGAAGATATCTTGTCCTATTACTCTGCTCTGAACGTTGTCTTGTTCTTTAAAGGCAGGGTGGGCCAACTTTTTCAAAGGGCCACGTAGTAAACATTTTAGGCTTTATGGGCCATGGATGTCTGTCCCAGCTCTCAGCTGTGCTCTTATAGAGTGAAAGCATCCATAGATGATAAGTGTGTGAAAGGGTGTGGCTGTCTTCCATAAAAGTATTTATAAAAACAGGCAGAGGAAGGATGTGGCCTGAGGGCCATTGTTTGCCAACCACTGCTCCAAGGGGTCTTAGATGGAAACTTTTTTCCTGTCAATATAGATGATAATGCATTGCAAAAGTGAATGCGTTGTTATGCTACAAGCCCCTTCCCCACCTGAAATCAGTGGAGGCAGCACAAAAGGGACCATGAACCCCCTCTTCTCCTGTTAATGGTTGATGTGGCTGACTTGTGGGTCAAGGAGGTAGAGAACATCTTCGGGCCACCTTAATGATATCACTTCTCATGTCTGGGTGGTGGAGCACCGAGACATCCAATGGGGTGGTGTTGGCTGGCGGGCCACAGTTTAACTTTCTCCCCAGGATTTTGCCGAGGCCTTCCTTCTCTTATTTCCTTCATCCTTCTAACAGTCTGAATAAAGAGGACAATGAGGTGAGCACTGACCATCCCTGTTTGAGACACATTACAGTCTTCTTCTTGGCAATTTTCAGGCACTGGCCTTATTTCAAAGGCGACTCACTCTGTCATCTTGAAGTGTGGGCTGGGATTCACTAGCATCTCCTCCCCGACTGGGTAGAGCTCTATTAAGCAAGCAAAGCAGTTTCCAGTCTTACAAATGTGATTTCCCCGACAGCCTTGCAACAGGAAAAATTAACACACAATGGCGTGCTTCACAAATCTGTTTTCACGTTAAGACCCAGAGGAGGTGTGGGGTCAGGCTGACACCTCGTAGACCCACATGTTGGTGTTAAGATCTCCAAATGCTAAGGGCAGGATTCCACGGGGCGGGGGACAGGGAGGTTGCCTGGTTTTATCAGTCTACTTGCTTTTGAAAGCATGTATTGCATGCAAGCATGTTAAAAGTAGTCCAGGTTTAAGTGACAAAAGCCTTGCTTGTGTTGCTGGAATCACCCAGTTTCAATTACTTTGAGCTCTTGCAAGAAGAAATGACATACCCTCACCCTCTTTCTTCTGGCTTGTGCTGTACCAGCCTGACTTACTTAGATGGGTGCCCTCTCCCAGGAAAGGCTTGATTTACATATTTTGCTAATTACAGCTGTCAGATTCCTCGAGGTGATTTAATGGTAGGGAGGCCTAGCAAGTGAGAAGAGTATTTTTAACCAAGCTGTGTGGGTTTGATAACCATTTGGGGACTAGTAATGGAATGTAGAGCTTCGTGAGTAGCTGTGGGGCAGCAGTGAGAGGTGGAGGGAGACCGAGGCTGCGGAAGGCTCAGGTAGGGGCAGCTACAGGGAGAGCTGATGCCGAAGTGGGCCAGTGGTTTCCTTTCTCATTCTGCTGACAGTTGCCAGTCTGCCTGCTTTATAGGGTGTGAAATGAACACACCCCCATATCTGGGATGGGGAAGCTGTCTGGATGCTGTGAGAATTGCAGTTGGGATTATAAACTTGATCTGTAGGGCATGCATTCATTCAACAAGCAGTTTTTAAGTGCTGGAGACCAACGTTTCTCAAACTTACATATGCACATACAAATGACCATGCAGTCTTGTTAACATGCAGACAGGGATTCCGTGGGGCTGGGCCAGGCTGGGATTCTGTGTTCTAATGAGCTCCTGGTTAATGCTGCCACTGGTTCAGAGTCCACACCCTGGGTTGCCAGGCCTAAGTCTGCCTGTTGTTTTGGTGTGACAAGATGTACACAGAGGTTGTACCTATCCCAGGGCCTTACTTTCCAATCTGTCCAGATGCATTTCCTCTGGGTCTTTGATCGGCTGTTTTCTTTTCATTAGTC
>JAVSCE010002097.1:0-76636 GCA_032199065.1 Smutsia gigantea
TTTTGTTCTACTGATGGTGTCCTTTGCTGTACAGAAGCTTTTCAGCTTGATATAGTCCCACTTGTTCATTTTTGCTTTTGTTTCCCTTGCCCGGGAGATATGTTCATGAAGAAGTCGCTCATGTTTATGTCCAAGAGATTTTTGCCTATGTTTTTTTCTAAGAGATTTATGGTTTCATGTCTTACATTCAAGTCTTTGATCCACCTTGAGTTTACCTTTGTGTATGGGGATAGACAGTAGTCCAGTTTCATTCTCTTACATGTAGCTGTCCAGTTTTTCCAGCACCAGCTGCTGAACAGGCTGTCATCTCCCCATTGTATATCCAAGGCGCTTTTATCAAATATTAATTGACTGTATATGTTTGGGTTAATGTTTGGATTTTCTATTCTGTTCCACTGGTCTGTGGGTCTGTTTTTGTGCCAATACCAAATTGTCTTGATTACTGTGGCTTTGTAGTAGAGCTTGAAGTCAGGGAGCGTAATTCCCCCTGTTTTATTCCTCCTTCTCAGGATTGCTTTGGCTATTAGGGGTCTTTTGTGGTTCCATATGAATTTTAGAATTATTTGTTCCAGTTCATTGAAGAAAGCTGTTAGTAGTTTGATAGGGATTGCATTGAATCTGTAGATTGCTTTAGGTAGTATAGCCATTTTGACAATATTGATTCTTCCTAGCCAAGAGCATGGGATGCTTTTCCATTTGTTAGTGTCCTCTTTAATTTCTCTTAGGAGTGTCTTGTATTTTTCAGAGTACAGGTCTTTCACTTCCTTCGTTAGGTTTATTCCTAGGTATTTTATTCTTTTTGATGCAATTGTGAATGGAATTGTTTTCTGATTTCTCTTTCTGTTAGTTTATCGTTAGTGTATAGGAAAGCAACAGATTTCTGTGTGTTAATTTTGTATCCTGCAACTTTGCTGAATTCAGATATTAGTTCTAGTAGTTTTGGAATGGAATCTTTAGGGGTTTTTATGTACAGTATCATGTCATCTGCAAATAGTGACAATTTGACTTCTTCTTTACCAATCTGGATGCCTTGTATGTCTTTGTTTTTGTCTGATTGCTGTGGCTAGGACCTCCAGTACTATGTTGAATAACAGTGGAGAGAGTGGGCATCCTTGTCTTGTTCCCGATCTTAGATGAAAAGCTTTCAGCGTCTCGCCGTTAAGTATGATGTTAGCTGTGGGTTTGTCATATAGCCTTTATGATGTTGAGGTACTTGCCGTCTATACCCATTTTGTTGAGAGTTTTAATCAGGAATGGATGCTGAATTTTGTCAAATGCTTTTTCAGCATCTATGGAGATGATCATGTGGTTTTTGTTCTTCTTTTTGTTGATGTAGTGGATGATGTTGATGGATTTTGAATGTTGTACCATTCTTGCATCCCTGAGATGAATCCCACTTGATCATGGTGTATGATCCTCTTGATGTATTTTTGGATTCCGTTTGCTAATATTTTGTTGAGTATTTTTGCATCTACGTTCATCAGGGATATTGGTCTGTAATTTTCTTTTTGGTGAGGTCTTTGCCCGGTTTTGGTATTAGAGTGATGCTGGCTTCATAGAATGAGTTTGGAAGTATTCCCTCCTCTTCTATTTTTTGGAAAACTTTAAGGAGAATCGGTGTTATTTCTTCTCTATATGTCTGGTAGAATTCAGAGGTGAATCCATCAGGCCCAGGGGTTTTGTTCTTGGGTAGTTTTTTTGATTACCAATTCGATTTCGTCACTGGTGATTGGTCTGTTTAATTTTTCTGTTTCTTGCTTGGTCAGTCTTGGAAGGTTGTATTTTTCTAAGAAGTTGTCCATTTCTTCTATGTTTTCCAGCTTGTTAGCATATAGATTCTCATAATATTCTCTTATGATTCTTTGTATTTCTGTGGGGTCTGTGGTGATTTTTCCTTTCTCATTTCTGATTGTGTTTATGTGTGTAGATTCTCTTTTTCTCTTAATGAGTCTGGCTAGGGGTTTATCTATTTTGTTTATTTTTCAAAGAACCAGCTCTTGGTTTCATTGATTTTTTTCTGTTGTTTTATTCTTCTCAATTTTATTTATTTCTTCTCTAATCTTTATTATGTCCCTCCTTCTGGTGACTTTGGGCCTCTTTTGTTCTTCTTTTTCCAATTTCAGTAATTGTGTCTTTAGACTATTCATTTGGGAATGTTCTTCCTTCTTTAAATAGGCCTGGATTGCAATATACTTTCCTCTTAGAACTGCCTTTGCTGCATCCCACAGAAGTTGTGGCTTTGTGTTGTTGTTGTCATTAGTCTCCATATATTCTTTGATTTCTGTTTTGATTTTGGTCGTTAACCCATTGATTAATTAGGAGAGTGTTGTTAAGTCTCCATGTATTTGTGAGCCTTTTTGATTTCTTTCTAAAATTTATTTCTAGTTTTATACCTTTGTGATCTGAGAAGTTGGTTGGTAGGATTTCAATATTTTTGAAATTACTGAGGTTCTTTTGTGGCCTAGTATGTGGTCTATTCTGGAAAATGTTCCATGTGCACTTGAGAAGAATGTGTATCCTGCTGCTTTTGGGTGTAGAGTTCTGCAGATGTCTGTTAGGTCCATCTGTTCTAGTGTGTTGTTCAGTGCCTCTGTGTCTTTACTTATTTTTCTGTCTGGTTGATCTGTCCTCTGGAGTGAGTGGTGTGTTGAAGTCTCCTACGATGAATGCATTGCTGTCTATTTCCTCCTTTAATTCTGTTAGTATTTGTCTCACATATGCTGGCGCTCCTGTGTTGGGTGCATATATATTTATAATGGTTCTATCTTCTTGTTGGACTGACCCCTTTATCATTATGTAATGTCCTCCGTTATCTTTTGCTACTTTCTTCGTTTTGAAGTCTATTTTGTCTGATACAAGTACTGCAACACCTGCTTTTTTCTCTTTGTTGTTTGCATGAAATATCTTTTCCATCCCTTCACTTTTAGTCTGTGTATATCTTTGGATTTGAGGTAAGTTTCTTGTAGGCAGCATATAGATGGGTCTTGCTTTTTTATCCATTCTGTTACTCTGTGTCTTTGATTGGTGCATTCAGTCCATTTACATTTAGGGTGATTATTGATAGGTATGTACTTATTGCCATTGCTGGCTTTAGATTCGTGGTTACCAAGGGTTCAAGGGTTGCTTCTTTACTATCTAACAATCTAACTTAACTTTCTTGTTAAGTTATTGTAAACATAGTCTGATGTTTCTTTCTTTCTCTCCCTTCTTATTCCTCCTCCATTCTTTCTATAATAGGTGTTTTATTCTTTGCCTTTAGTTGGTATTTGGATGGTCTGCTTTCTTTGCTATGATTTTTTTTCCCTCTGGTGACATCTTTTTAGCCTTGGGTGTGCTTCCATCTAGAGCAGTCCATTTAAGATATCCTGTAGTGGTGGTTTATGAGACGCAAATTCTCTTAACTTTCGTTTATCTGGAAATTCTTTAATCCCTCCATCATATTTAAATGATAATCGTGCTGGATACAATATTCTTGGTTCGAGTCCCTTCTGTTTCATAACGTTAAATATATCATGCCATTCTCTTCTGGCCTGTAAGGTTTCTGTTGAGAAGTCTGATGATAGTCTGATGGGTTTTCCTTTGTAGGTGATCTTTTCTCTCTCTCTAGCTGCCTTTAATACCCTGTCTTTATCTTTGATCTGTGCCATCTTAATTATTATGTGTCTTGGTGTTGTCTTCCTTGGGTCCCTTGTGTTGGGAGATCTATGAGCTTCGGTGGACTGCGAGACTACTTCCTTCCCCAGCGAGGAAAGTTTTCAGCAATTATTTCTTCAAAGACACTTTCTATCCCTTTTTCTCTCTCTTCTTCCTCAGGTACTCCTATAATGCGAATATTGTTCCGTTTGGATTGGTCACACAGTTCTCTTAGTATTCTTTCATTCCTAGAAATCCTTTTATCTCTCTCTGCCTCAGCTGCTCTGTACTCCTGTTCTCTGTTTCCTATTCCATTAACAGTCTCTCGCATCTCATCCATTCTGCTGTTAAGCCCGTCGATCGCTTGTCTGATTTCTGTATTGTCTTTCCTCAGTTCCCTCACTTCCTCCCTCAGCTCTTGCACATTTCTCTGTAGGTCCATCAGCATGGTTATGACTTTTATTTTAAATTCTTTTTCAGGGAAGCTGTGCATTTCCATCCCTTCAGACTCCTTCTCTGGGGTTGTCTGGTTGATTTTGGTCTGAACCATATTCCTCTGTCTTTTCATGGCTATATAATTGGTCACTAATAGTTGCCACGTATGTCAGCTGGGCTCTTTAAGACTTTAAAAAGAGAAGAAAAAAAAAGAGAAAAAAAAGAAAAAAAAGAAGAAAGAAAGAAAGAAAGAAAAAGAGAAAAAAGAAAGAAAAGAAAAAACAAAAACAAAACAAAAAACAAAACCAAACAAAACAAAAAAATGCCCACCGGACGTAGATTCTGTGGGAATGCTGTAGGTGGCGCTATTGCCCCACTATTCCACAGCTGTGACTGCGCCGCTCCGCAGGGCCCTTTATCGCTCTGGCAGGGGTGGGAACGAATAGGAGGCTGTTGATCTCAGTGAGAAGTGTAAGTATGGCTATGCTTCCTCAGTCGCCAGCTAAGGCGTCTGAAACTCCCCAGGGCTCCCAGCCTGCTGGGCTGAGTGTGCTGGGGCGATCCGGCTCCTCCGCTGGGCTCCTGTCTCTTTAAGACCGCTGAAGAAAGCGCGCACTTTTTTTTTCCTTCCCGGAGCCGGCTGCAAGCCCCCTGGCGCGTTCCCCGCTCAGATCCTGCCCCTCTGTCTCTCCAATCTCCGCTGCACTGTGCAATGTGGGTCAGCTCTCCCCGCGCAGATCATCGGGGCTGGTTACTACTTCGCGGGGTGTACTTCCACTCCCTCCCGGCTCTGAATCCTCTCCTCCCGCCGGTGCGCTGGGGTGGGGGAGGGCTCGGGTCCCGCCGGGTCGCGGCTCCGTATCTTACCCGCCTCTTGGGGTGCCGAGTCCTCTCGGGTGTAGCTGCACGCTGTGCGCTTTCCTGTGTATTCTCGTCTCTTTTAGGAATAGATGTATTTTCTGTGTTTTCGTAGATAAATATAGTGTTGGGAGGAGATTTCTGCCGCCCTGCTCACACCGCCATCTTCCCGGAAGTTGTTCGGAAAAGATGTTTTTTAAAGTTTAATTACCTATTATACTGAGCACATGGGAAAACAGACATTGTCACGTTGTTGATGGGAGGGCGAACTGATCTATCTAGGCACTGGCACTTGCCGGTCTTTATCAAAATTGCAAATTCACATACTCATTGAATCAACTTCTTCTCTAGGCACCTATCTTGCAGATTTATTGTCTGGAACATTCAGTGTAACACCAAAGCAATGACTAAATTAGAAATAACCTAAGTGCACGAATTTTGAAACTTCCATAAAATGGAATACTATGCATCATCTATTACAAAGTGTGCGGCAGCTATTCATCCTGATACAGAAAACTGCTAGGATACATCATCAAATGAAAAAAAACAAGGTATAGAACAATGTCTATAATTCACTACCACTTGTATAAAATATATATATTCTGTGTGTGTGTGTTGCATATGTATGTGTATCAAGAAGCTGGTAAGTGTGGTTGCCTCTGAAGAAAGGAACCAGGTATGGACAGGAATTGAAGGGCAGACTTTCTCTTCATTAAATATCCATTTTTTTGTGTACAACAGAAATGTAGAACCCATTTTTAAAATAAAGTAATATATATGCATTGTAGAAAATAAAATCAAGAAGCATATAATAAAGCATAAAATCCAAAAAGCAATCATCTCACCTCCAAAGAAAGTTAACATTTTGGTGATTACTTCCTGGTCCTCTTTTTTTTTTTTTCTGTGCATATGACCTTTCTAGTGGTGGGTGTGCTATCACCCTACATATGATTTTTATCATTTCCTTTAATGTTATGTAATGAATATCTTACCATTCAAAATAATGCCTCTATACGGGTTTCTAACTCGTTACTGGCTCAGAACTGGGATTATATCGATCCCTTTATTTCATGTTACAGTATGTACATAGGCAGCACCGTCTCAGGAAGAAATACTTCTGCATGTAACACAGATTAGCAGCACTTGGCATCTTCTGATCCAAGTTTATGGAAGAAAGTTGCTGAATAATCAATCTCAAGACCTCTCCTTACAAAGTGTAATCTCAGGTACAGAGAGAGAAACAGAACTGACCAAATATTTCCTAATAGAAGCCACCAAGTGGAGAAGCAGAAGAAAACCATGGAGGGCATGCAAACCTCCAGGACCTGCCTGCGGGGAGACAGCCTCAGCAGGCTTAGGGACCACACCCATGGCCACTGAGAAGGGGACCCAAGTCCTTCACGGTGCCACAGGGTCGAATTTGTTTCAGTCAGAGTCCTTGTTCTAGCCCTTAAGGAATAGACTTAACATCCATTTTTGAGCTAGTAATCCACTAAGCACTAGGAATCAAAGATGAGTAAGATAGAGGCTCTTGCCTCCATGGGCTCCCACGGCGGTAGAAACGCTTCCCTTGGGAGCACTCACCAGAAGCAGGGTGGGCACTACACTAAAGCAAGTGGAAGGTGGTAAGGAGTTGGAGGATCCGGGAGGCCTGACTGCCTGCGGGCATCAAGGAGGCCGGAGCTGCATGGGCATCCAGCCTGAGAAGGCGCCCCCCCGCGTCCTGGGATATCGCACCGTTTGGCCAATGGGGGAGTTGGGGGCTTCCATTTCTGGATATTCAATCTGCACCTGCGAGGCTACTTAGGAGTTCTTCAAAAGCAGCATCTCGAGCAAACGTTTCTTTAACAATGTGATCAAAAGGAGCAGAGAAGAGCAGAAAGGAACCTCTGTACAAGAGCCACACAGTTAGCGCCACTAAGGACCACGTATGCTAACTCCCTCGAGGAGCTTGTGAAATGCATCTCAGAACCAGGCTCTGGAGAACCAAACGATGCAGCATTTGTCCTCCAACTCAGCACCCATCACTACAGGGAGGCCCCACAAGGTGTGCTTGGAGAAGAGCATTTGAAGTGGCGCTCAGGAGGGCTCCATAAAACCGTGGAAAGGGAGCCATGGTACCGCCTGGCTTGCTCCAGCATCCCTGGGGAGACAAGGTGCACCCAGAGGCCAGAACCGATCTCAGTTGGGGACAGACTGTGAAGAGTCCTGAACTTGGGCTTGAATATGACCTGCCTTCAGAGAAAATGAGGATAAAATTGTCCCTACCTCATAGGGTCGCAATGGAAGGTGCCTGTACATCAGAGAAAGTTGGTTTCCCCTCTTGATCAACGAAGTGGAAGCTTTCCCCATCCTAAGGGAGAATTCAGGCAAAAAACTGACTGTCCTTTGGTCTTCCCCAACTGTAGTGCTTGCAAGGGTGGAGGTAGTGCTCTTTTAAATTTCATGACGCGTATATCACAGACACAAACACACCCATTTCTCAGGGCTTACGATATAATAAGTACTGATGGGGTAGCCAACATTCTACCCAGTGTCTCTTCTGTACTGAGGACTATGCTAAGTACTTTACATAGCATAGTACTCTACAGTCCTTCCACTTGGTGGCATCCGCGACCCGAAGACACAGGCACTATTGCTCTCTGTATAGAGAGAGAAGGACACTAGGATTTAGACACATTAAAGGATGTCTCTGGGATCACAGAGCTGGTGCGGTGGAGACAGAACTCAAACCCAGATCTGATGCCAAAGCCCCTGTGCATGCTGTCATGGCCCCATATTGCTTGCTATGTTAGTTTCCTAGGAATGAACCAATAGAGTAACAGCAATGGGTAGCCTAAGGTAACAGAAATCTATTGTCTCCCAGTTCTGGAGGCTCAAAGTCCAAAATCAAGGTGTTGGCAGAGTCCTGCTCCCTCTGAAGCCTGTAGGGGAGACCCTGCCTTGCCCCTTCTCAGCTCCTGGCGCTCCTGGCTCCCTCATCACACGGCCTTCCCCTGCCGCGGGCTGGCGCCTCTTTTCCTCTTCCTATAAAGACACCAGTCAGATTACATCAAGGTCCCACCCTACTCCAGGATGACCTCATTTTAACTAATTCCATCTGCAATGACCCTAATCTCCAGTAAGGCTACTTTCTGAGTTACCAGTCAATTCAACCCTTGAACACTCTTTTAGTATACATGTGGTGTATGGGTTAATAGCAAATGAGAAAAGGAATGGGAATGGAGCAGCTTAACTGGAAAGAGAAGGGGTAGCCAGCTAATAATTCCACTGGTACTCAGCTTTTTATCAAACCAGGACTGGAGCCTCAAACTTTGGCCCCCCATGCATTTTTTTTCCCATAAAAAACATTATCTACTTCTTTCATTACACATATATGAACATGTGTTCACTATAATTTTTTTTTCAAGTAATACAGAGTTACATAAACCAAAATGTGAAGGAGCTCCTTCACCAGCCCCAGCCCACTACCAGTTCCATCCCCTCCAGGGAAGGAACTATCCTTGAGTTTGTATCTCCTTCCTGGCTTTTTTTCTCTACATTCACTGTCCAATATGTATATTTATGTCTATTTTTAGGGCTTATTTTTTATTTACATAAAGGGGATCACACTCTTCATGCTGTTCTGGTTCTAGCACTTTCCACTTCACAACACCCTGGAGATTTTTTCATGTGTCAGCAAAGCTGATACTCGTCCAGGCTGCACCGTCCAGCGACAGGGCCAGCTTCTGTCTCCGCGGGTCAGGTGTGTGTTCTGACTGGTCAGCTCCCCTGCTCAAGCAGGGTTTGCGGACCTTGAATGTCGCCCTGGGTGTCGGGACATACAGACCTGTCTCACTCATTTGAGCTGCTGTGTCGTGCTCCAGAGCGCAGAGCTGCCGTTTCTCTGTAATTGTGTACTATCAGTGCACATTTAGATTTTTCCAGTTTTTCACATTTCCAATGTTGCCCCGACATCCTGTACCTGCCTTTTGTGAACATGTGTGAAAATAGGACGTCTCTCCACAGCCACTAGTACAACAGACACTTGTGATCTCTCCCCCTGGAGTAGGATCCCCGGAAGGAGCCCCCTAGGAATCTGGTGTCGCTCATTACCTAGAACAGGTGGCTGGGCACCTGGCTGCACTCGGGATCACCTGTGCAGACTTCATATCCCCCCTTTGCCGTGGGGCCTCACCACCAGGAAATCTGATTTAACCAACCAGGGTGGGTCCCCGGCACTGGCACAGTTTCTAAACTTCCACAGGTGATTCAAATGTAGAGTCAATGTTAATGACTCTCAGCAGAGGACCTTATGTCTTATAAAGGGCCTACCAAAAGATTGGAAACCTGAAAGGAAGACGTATTAACAACAACAGAAAAAAGGCAGGGAGGAATGAGAGAGGAAAGGGGGAGAGACGTTTATCAGATCCCAGGGTCTGAGGCCTCCCCCCACCGGCGCCTGAGGGGCCCCCAGTGGCGGGAGCCTCTCTCTGCCTGGGCTGCCTCCTCACCCACGGCCACCCACGGGTTCTCTATACTCTCCCCTAAACAAGGCCCAGCCCTAACGCAGTGCTTCCGGCCTTTGTGGGGAAAAAAGTTCCCTTTCAACACCAAGGGAACTTTTAGGATGGTGGCACTTTCCGAGTGATCCTATAGTAGTGGTTCATGACATTAGGCAGTGAGCAAACCCCACAGAACATCCAGCATGATGAATGGACCTGATGTCTACTATGGACTTTAGTTAATTATCACGTATCCATATGGGTTCATCAGTTATAACAAATATATCACATAGTGCAAGATGTTAAAACTAAGGAAACTGGTCAGGGGTCGGGGAGGGGGGCACATGGGAACTTTATGCTTCTGCTCTATTTTTCTGTAAACTTAAAACTGCTCTAAAATATAAAATCTATTAAGAAAAAAGACTCCCCGTCATGAATCCTTCCCTCTGTCTCCCCCCAGGAGAACATTGTACTTGAACCTTCCAAGATCTTTGATTGAGAAATTTCAGGATGACCAAGGCCACTGTGAACTCCCTAGAGCCTTGTGAATAAATCACTGGCTGCTCGTCCCAGCAGCCCCAGCAGGCGGTTAAGAGGCCATGGTTCCCTCCTGTGAACACTGATCGCATTCCTCTGTACAGCAAGGTTGCCTGCCTCCAGCTTCCTAGGCCTCCATCAGCTCCTCTAAGGCCTCCCAGGACATCCAAGGGTTAAGGACCTCCAGGTGAGGTGACCCCTACACGCCACCTTTTCCCCTCCCTCCACATTTCCTGCCCAAAACTCCCTTTTTAACAGAGATCAATCTGATTAGCATTAAGGTGCTAATAACTTGAATGAATGCCATTAAACAGTACCAGATAAAATCTGCATTTAAAGAGGGGCTCCCAAAGGGCCAGAGCTGGAATGTGAAGCATCTGGGTAGGGCCACGGGAGTGAAGCTTGGGGAGGGGTCCTTTCCTGACCTTTGCACATCCTCCCACTTTCTGTCCAGTAATCCCTTTCACGGGCACAGCATTTTACAGCTGGTGAGGCAATTTAACAATGATGTTCTGAGTGCTTCTAGGTGTCGGTACTGTGCTAAATGCTTTCCATACATTGTCTCATTTTCTTTTCATAGCAACCCAGTGAGGTATGGTGTAGGCTGAGGTACCATTGTCCCCATTTTGCAGACGAAGTGCTTGAGGTTGGGTGAGCTAACAAGCGGCCCCTGTGGGACAGAAGTGAAATTCAAACCTCATTTGAATCCTACTGTAATCCCTTCCCTTTCTAATCCATCTCTGACCCTGCCCTCCAGCCAGTTTTGGTCCTCCAGGATCTGTAGCTGGAGCCCACATGGGCCCGGTGACTGGAGCATGGAGGCAAAGAGGCCGAGACCTGAAATGTAATTCACTGGCTCCTGGCCACTCATTGTCTGGAAAAGTACTGGGTCTGGTTCGGCAAATACGACTAAGATGTCCCTGCTCTCAGAAAGCTCCCAGGGGGTGGGGGAGGAAGTAAGAAAGAAAGGTGGGGGAGAGAGGTGAGAAATGGGGTTAAGAGCTAGTTAACCCCAGGCAATTTATTTGGAAAAACCACACAAGGAATTGTGTTATTACCTCCCCTGCATTGAGAGTCACTCAGCAGGTGACCCAGGGTGGGTCTAACCCGGCTCTTCCATAGATGTGGTCAGCCGACTTACCAGACAGGATAGAGCCACCTATGGGAGCCACTTCAAACCCGTTCCTCCCTGATTCCTACATTCATTCTACAGATATCTACTGGGTACCCGACTGGAACGTGGCACAGGTCTAAGCCCTGGGGAATAGGGAGGGAAACAAGGCAGGTGAACCCCTGCCTTCAAGGAACTCCCCATCCAGCTGGGCCTGCAGATCATAATGCAATAACTGAGTACACATAGAATACAACAGCAATGACTTTGTTAGGAAGAATAAGGAAGCAGGATAGGATAAAAGTAAGAAAGGATTCTGTTACAGAACTATTTGATAGATTCATAATGTGTTTTACAGGTGTCCAGGCAACATCAATTATATCTGAAAAGGGGAGCCCTACCATTGAAAATAAGTTGAATTGTAAATACAGATCACAGTGGAAATGGGGGTATGGCACGTAGAGACAAGATCACGCTACCAGAAGTGGGATCTGAGACACGCACGCTATCGGGTCCTGTGTAAGGGTTTGACATCAGACAGCCCCGGTTCAAACTTGGCTTCTCTCATTTGCTGACTCTGTGACTTTGGGAAATGTACTTGATCTTTTTTATTTTCAGTTTTCTTACTTGAAAAATGGGGAGAGAGATATCTATCTTAAAAGTTGTGGTGAAGTTGTAAAAATAGTTCACATTTATAAAGTACTTGGCACAATGTCTGGCATTCAATAAACACAGTAAATAAATACTGTTATTTATTTTGTTACCAAGAGCTGAGATGTTCCAAATAGTTCTTCATATGTTAATTGTTATTGGTAGAAATCATAATAATTTGTATCTGTAACATTTTTTAAAAGTACTTTTACATGTTATCTTATTAAACCCTCGGCAACCTGAGAGTTGGGTGTTATCTGGGGACATTTTCCTGGAAGCAATACTACCCATATTTCATGTAAGAAAATTGATACTACGTGACGTACTAAAGGGTGTACATGGTGAATGATAAAGCCAGGACTCAACCAGGAAAATCTGAGCCTAAATCCTAAACATTTTTCACCCTTAAAATAAAGTGAGGCTGATGGTTGATAGGAACAATGCAAAGTAAATATCCCGCCCTCAGAATCTGCAGGCCAGATCTCAGTCTCACTGCCCCGCCCTAACTTCTGGTGGACAGTAAGTGTCCATTCCGGTACTGTCCGCTTCTCTCATGGCAAGCAGGTTCTAAGCAGTTCCAGAAAGAAAAAGGAAGAAAAAAATATTGGTCGGAGAGTGATAGAGCTCACAGCATGTATGGAAAAGTCAGTGTTCGAATTCTCAAGGAACAGAAACCTATGAGTGATCCTCGAGCCTGTCCTCTTTCTCATGCCTCCATTTTCCATTGACTTCAAATGCTACTGACTTCTGCCTCCTCAATGTTCTTTTGAGCTGTTCCCTTTCCTTGACTGGTACCATCCTCGCCCAGGCTGCTATCACATCTCCCCTGCTGGGCTGCAAAACTCCAAAACTGGTTTCCTGGCCTCCCCTCCCTTCTCCTCCATGCTGCTAGAATGACCTCTCCAAAATGATCATACCCTCCCTGCTTTTCGCTCTCCAGGGTTTCCCTGCTGTTCCCAGGAAAATATCCACAGTCTCTAACAAGAAGAGCAAGGCTCAGCTCCCCTCCCCTTTTTCTCTCCTAGGCTCTTCCTCTCCAGATCTCCATCCTCCCCGCCCTCCCCATCCTCCCCGTTCTCCCATCCTCCCATCCTCCCCATCCTCTCCATCCTCCCCATCCTCCCCTTGCTGGAAACACACCTGCTTCCTCGCCCTCTGGGGGCTTTCCCTGGGCTGATCCCACCTCCAAACGCAGCTCTTGCCCTCCCCAGCGCCTCTCCCAGGTACCTCCCACTCCTTGGTATGGGCCACCCTCCATTCACACACCCTCCTCCCACCCTCAGGTCAGGTTTCCCTGTGCCAATTAGGAATTGCATTCATCTCTAAGCAGTAAAGATGCTCTCTCAAGTGGTGGCTTAAGCAAGATGGAGGGGGGTTGGGGCACCAGAGAGATTCTTTTCTTTCATGAAACAAGCAGCCCAGAGGTGGGCAGCCAAGGCTGGTGGCCACCCTGCCATCTGCCTGTGCAGAGCCCTCTTTCTCAGGCTTACCAAAGGCTTGCCTGGGGCTCCATCCCTCTCAACATTCAGCCCTATTAAAGAGGATTCCCAGAAGTCTCACCCAAGAATTTTTCCCTATCTTATTGCCCCCAAATTAGCTAATTGGCCACCCCTATCTTCAGAAGAGGATAGGGAAGGTGATAGTCTAGCTGAATATTGGGCCCACTATTCTCTCTACCCACAACAGGACTCAATGAGTAAAAAAAAGGGCAGGGTGGGTACTGGGAGCGGCAGAAATCAGCAGCTTCCTCTGCACATACTTTCAGGGAGCAGGTTCTCTTTCCTTGCTCCACGGCACTTCCCATGTCTGCAGTCACGTCTTCTTCCATTTGAGTACTTGAGTGTTACAGTACTGGGCATCTCCCCTCTGCACTGTTAGGGCCTTCAGAGCACAGGCCGTGTTTGGTTTTGTTCAGGTTGGAACTGCCAGTGCCTCACACAGCACCTGGCACGTGTAGGTGCTCTATGGATATTGGCAAAACGAATGAATGAATGGAAAGCAAGCCATAAACTACATGGGCAATTTTATTCTCAAGGTATTTCTAGAACATGCAATTCCCAGTGACCTTGTAGGGATGCAGGTAAGGTGACAAATTGATTCCTACATATTCGGGGATGTGCAGACAAATGGGAAGAAGCCTGGGACAAGAAATGAGTTACGGCTTCCCTGGAAGCTACCTGCAGAGACAGAACATCAATGCATGATTGGCCCCAGACCTCAATGCATTTAAGCAGGAGTCTAACTCCTCCCCGGCTAGTCCTGGTGCATCCTGACTGGTGACCCACTATGTCATATCGGACAGTCCAACGTAAGAGGCTTGAGGCTCATGGATTCCTGACCTTCTTACATCATTAACCACCAAGGCTTCACCTGAAAGTGGCAGATTAACTCCCCTGAGAGGTGCACACTGTCCAGAAGCCCCTGGCATAGTGGGATCTATGGTAGAAAAAGTCAAACAGTAAGTCTCCAAAACTAACATATTCATAAACACAAAGCATGGGAAGCAAGTCATAGAATGTCCTGCAAGAAAGCTTAGCAATCACCTTGCCGGCCCCTTCGTCTCACACACAAGGACACCGAGGTCAGAAAGCTGAGGTGCTTCACCCAGAGTACATGGCAAGTTAGAGGCAGAACGAGGCCTGGGACCCCAGACCCCACTCTTCCCACTGAACCACCCAGGATCTTCAGGGTCTAGAATGCGGAGGGCCCACAGTGAGCATGGGGACCCCTTCCCCACATCCCTTCCCTCCTTTCTGTGGGGATGTTTAACAAAAAACAAAACAAAACTAGAAGACACAAGTGTCCATCTTCCCTTGCGCAGATCTGACTCCATCATCAGATCCAAGCACAGCTACATCCGTGGCTCTGGGCTTGCTTAGCCAACTCTATCACCTGACAAAGCGGTTTCTCCAGCCAGTCAGTGGCCACTGACTTGTAAGCATTGTTACCATACATCTTGCTCTCAAGAAAGTTAGATTCTATCAGAGTGCAGGGAGTGCATATCTGAAACAAAAGTCAAGCAAAAGGAGATGCTGACCTGATCTTTGTTGGGAGAGCAGAGCCAGCTGCCTCCCTGCCCTTCACTCTGCCCTCACTGCCAAGCGGAATGCAGTGGAGACCCCTACAGCAGGAACCTAAGGATGGCTGTTTAGGGTTTTGATCTGAAATTCTGAGTTCAGGGGTCCTGACATAATTCTTTACTTACTAATCTTGTTATTGTTCAATCCAGTAAATGTTTTTTATAAGTCAGTATTTATTGACGGACTGCCTAAATGAATTCATCAACAGCATACACGTAGTAACTACCTGATGAGGAATGTGTTACAAATAGCTTCAATCAAGATTGCTAAATGATCATTCATTTAGGATATACTGTGTTCCATGTACTTTACATACATTGTCTTTTACCCTCAAAACAGTATGGAAGGTATTTAAAGAGAAAATTATTTGCCCAGATGCACACATCTTTTTAAATAGTGGAGATAGGATCTGAACTCAGTTCTGTCTGATGCCAAAGTCTTTCTTCTTCCATTACCAGGCTACCTTTCAACTTTGCCGAACGTGCTTGTCCAGGCACATGTGGGTCAGCCAGGTCCTTTCCACTTTGGGAGTCAAATGGATTGTGCATTTCTCTTCCCAGTCCAGCTTCTGTTGTTCCATTTTCTGGACCAGTAGGCAAGCAACTATTTGCAACAGTGAACATTTAGTCGGAGTTGCCGGCAGGGCGTGGGAAGGATCCTCCTTCTGCAAAGAGATAGGAAGCAGGCAGTGGGCACTCAGGATATTTCCATGAGGGAGGTATCCTTACAGGGGTAGAACTGCTTAAAAGAAGCAGGCCAGGATAAAAGGGATTCCTCACCCCCTTTACAAAGGATGATCCGTTAGCACTCCCTAACAAAGAGGGTGGAGGCCAATCTTTCATGTGACAGATTGTTTAGACAATGCTTCTCCTCTCTGGTGAAAAGGGTCCTGGGGTTAAATCTCCTGTAAGGACTCTCCCACCAACTCATACCCCTTGAGCCAGTGGAGGGGTCCACATACATTGGTGCCGGTGTGGAAGCTGGGATGTGCACAAGGGGAGGGAGCCATGGGGGAAGGGGAGGAGAGGGAAGGGGAGATTCCACCCCGGACCTAATGCATAGTTATCCATCAACCTCTGTCATTTCTGACTCAGGTTGTTTACAAAATCCTCACCCTACAATGCCCTGGGCTGCCTTAAATAGCCCTTGCTCTTCTTTAAGAAGGAGGCATTGCTTTTGTTATAGTAAAATCAAAGACCTTCACTTTTCCACCGCCATGAATTTGAGGATATTCTCCCAATATCCTCAAGACATTCTCTCTCCATTTCTCTTTCCCTCCACACTGCTAATGTGATTTTATCTATTATAAGCACGGGGTGGAGGGAGTGTAAGCATCAAGTAACCTACTGGAGTGAGTGGCACCAGCCCAAAACATAAAGGGGTGAAGGACTGAGGTAGGCAAGAAAGAGATCTTTAGTCATCTCACAATAATCTGTATATCCCAGTAAAGCCTAGGGCCCGGTTAGAGAATATTTTAGGGAAAATGTACTCCTCTCATCCCATTGCTCATTCATGAGTGATGGAAGATGGGGAGAGCGACCAAGCCTCAGGGCCAAGCAATGCAGCATAGGCACCCCTCCCACAAACCCTGTCTGCTCAGACGGGGCATAAGTAAGCCAACGTGTCAACCGTAAGACAAGAACCTGGGCGTCTTACCTGATCCGAGAGTAAATGTTCCCCTCTGCCCTCAGCATGGGCTACTAGTCCATTAACCATCTGCACCCCATCGCTCCCAAAATGAATGTGTGCTCAGGGAATGCACAATTCATTTTGGTATGACCTTAAAGAATGCAGCCGAAGGTAGGTTCACTGCTTACCTCTACCAGGAAATTAAGCACCCTGAAACTAACCCAGTCCAGGGTTACCAATACCTCTCAACTGACCAGTGAACTTTTAGAAACTAGAACATTTGACACATGTACATTTAAAGGAGCTGAGTTGTGAGCCCTTCTGTGCAGTGTGACACCGGCTCCCCTAGCACATCCTGGCTCTGAGCAGCCGTGGGTTCAGGCACCTGAGAGCTGGTGGTGGAAGCAGTCCTGGGCTCTCCCCGAACAGCAGTGGGCCAGCTGGGCTCCTGCAGCCCATGGGGAAGCTCATGGTTCAGTCAAGCATCTCTCAGGGGTTTACTTTCCATGGAACCTTGAGCTGGCAGAGCCCAAAAAGTATTTTTCCCCTAGTAGGTTCATACCTTTGATATTCATACCTTTCTGGATTTCAAGGACATATAATTTGAGAGTGTCTGATTCATTGAAAATAGCTCAGCCATATCTGTCTTGTAAGGGCTACTGGTCATCTCAGCCCATGTACTCCACACCCAAACCCTGGCCAGAAGCTGGAGAGACACAACCCAAGCTAGAGAAGGGAGTGGAACCCAGCCACGGTGCAGAAGTGTACTTAATCCTCCAAAATATTCCATGAATTTTATCCCTATTTTACAGTCAAGAACACTGAGGCTCAGGCAGGGGCCTCACAGTTTGTAAGTGAGAGAACAGAACTTTGAATAGGATCTTCCCGTCTCCAGGCACTGCCTTTTCCCCTGCACCACACCACATCCCTGCGAAGCAGGCTGCTCAGCTCCAAGGATGCCAACCAATAGCTTAGGCTTCTTTCTTTTGCTTTCTTGCTCTGAAGCCCTCCTCTAGCAGGAACCTAGATGGATCATATCATAGCTCCCCAGCAAAGCAGTTCTGACTTACACTATGCTACTGGTGTTAAAAGCCTGCCATGTCCTTAGCCACAGATCCTGGTGGCGTGGGGAGTAAGTGCCATGAACATTGGCTGGGCCCCAGGAGGCCAGTTGTAATTGCAATTCTGCCGTTAGGGGACCATTGTCATGCCTGACCTCAGGGTGCCCCATCTGTAAAACAAGATGATAGGGCTGCTGATCTCTGACACCCCTTCCCACTCTGACCATATACAAATCTGAGTCGATACAAATATCTTGTAGACGCTGCTCCAGAGAGCTTCTGAAGACAGAACCCTGGGACAAAGGCTACAATTACAGCCGGAGGGGTTTGGATTAGGGAGAGGGCTGTCTGACAAGTTGCTGAACAGGGCAGTAATTAAGAATCTCTTCCTCAGGAAATAGACACCCATCACCCTAGCTAGGAAGAATCTTCTTAAAAAGACAAAGAACAAAAATCTTCAGGGCTTTTTAGCCTGGAAAGATAGGGCTGAGCATGGGTAGGAATCTCGTGAAGAGGGACGAGGGCAGATGTGTTGTGGTTCTAGCTGGAGAAACCCGATCTAGCTGACCTGCCTCCTCTACAGAGTGGACAGCATCCAATGAGATAACATCTCTGAAAGCATTTTGTCAGCTTTTTGGTGCCAAGGCAAGGACAAGGGATTTTTATTGTGTATAGGAGCTGGGGTGGGGGAGGCTCTCTCTTGAATCCCCAAGGATGAATGAAGTTAGTTCTACTGAACACGGAGAGTAAGCCACCCAGCAACAGGAGTGCAGGCTGAGGAGTACAAGCTCCGGACAGAGCTGGAGGACGGCTCATGAATATCAAAGGCTTGGAAGTTAAAATCAAGTACATCCCACAATGGCTTCACACAACCAAAGCCTTCTCACCGTCCTCTCCGCCATCATCCTTCATTCCTTACAGATGCGTTTTTCCCATTTCTCATTTCACCCTCTCCACATTTTATGGGGGCAGTTCCAGAGGTCTCATCCTATTCTACAGGTGACGAAATTGAGATTCAAATGGGTTACATGAATTGCCCAAGTTCACACAGCCGGCAAAAAACAGCTGCCTCTTCTAACTTCAGGTAAAATCAATGTTTTCCTACTCTAACTTTGCTCCCTTGTGTGATTCATTCTTTCATGCATGTGTCCATTTATTCAGTAGATATCTAGTAAGCATCTTCAAAATGAAGTAAACTGGAGCTTATTTCCTTCCCGATCTCATTGTGAGATTAGGACATTTTCAGTGAAATCATGACTCCATGCCATTCCTCTGCTCCAGTCACTCGGTGTTGTCTCATTGTATGTAACACTTGTTACCGCAGGCCTTCATGATTTGGCCCATCCCTTACCCGCCCCTGCCCACCGTACCCTAGGTGTGCTGACCTTTCAAGCCCTTAATCATAGACCCAGCTTATTCCCGCCTCAGGGCCTTTGAACATGACACTTCCCACTGCACACACATTGGCACCATTCTCAATCTGAGCTCAAATGCCATGTCCTCAAAGAAGACTTTCCAGACCATTCTATTACATATCTTCAACACACACAGGCCTCTTTATTTTCTTTATAGCAATGTCTACATTTATCACTATCTACATTTTTCTTATGTATTTTTACTGGTTTGTTGTCCTTCTTCCCCCACCAGCTCTCAGGAGACTGGAGATCTTGTCTACCTTGTTCACTGGAGTAGCCTCCAATCCTGTTGCATACGGAGCAAGCACACAGTACGTATTTAGTGAATATGACCACTCATTACCGGTCAGAGTATTTACTACATGGCATTCAATTGCACTGTGTGTCCCATGCAATAATTGTTATAAGCAAAAGATGAGCAAAGAAAAAACCTTCTTTAGGTTCCACTGAAATTCACTCCCATACAAGGAAAAGTTTCCTCAGCAGTCAGACTCATGCACAGTATAATCCTAGGTCAGGATGCCTTTTCCATCTCTTGTTTTGTTTAATTGTGTAGAGCTTCACTGTAGGAACATGGGTTCTTTAGCTTGCTTACTAGTGTCTCCAGTCTGTGGTAGGTGCTAAATACGGGGAAAGGAGCGGTAAGTCACGGGCAGGGGACAGCAACCTCTTCCGGACAAACATGAAATAAAAAGTGCTGACGGGTCACAGAGGGGGCTGTGTGTGCACACAGACTAAGACCTCCATCCCCAGACTCAGAGTTAGGACGGTAGGCAACAAAGCTGGCTGGCTTTTAGCTCAAGACTTTCCTCTTTTCTTCATGGTTAGCATCTTTTCCCCAGTCTTCACCCCTTCCTTCATCTCACTTGCTCTTAGGAAAAGAACTGAACGACTCCATTCACATTAAGGTAGAAATGATTGATAAATGACTGGCAACCCTGCAGACTAAGTGAGAAGAAAGCCCTCTCAGAAGTAAAGCTACAGTGGAGTTTAAGGCATCTGGCTTTAGGTGGGAACTACAACAGCTCTTAGGAGGGCTCCGCCCCTCTCCTGCCTGCTCCAACCCTTAGGTGTCTTGGAAGAAAGACCTCACAGGCCATCAAGTCATGCTGCTATACATGGAGACCCTGAGTCTATGGGATAAATGAGCCTCCTTGCAAAATTAAGAATAGTAAATAGTCACATGACCTGAAGATACATCTGGAGAAAATCTTCAAGAAATATGATTGGGTTTTCTTTACATCCGCCATTTTTGTGGGAAATTTCCATTAGCAAGTGTATCTTAAAGGCATTTGGCTACAGAACTCTTAACTCTTATATTGACCTAGTGATACAGACTGATTTCAGAGAGAATGAGTATGGATGTAAAGAACTTAAAATATGTAATTACTCATCTGCAAGGCACTTCTTTTTAGCTGCAGGTATGGGGACTGGACTAGCACAGGCTCCCTTGCTAAGGTTTGAAATATGTACTATGAATATGACTCTGAGAACTATGTGATAAATACAGCTTCTACTTACTGAGCAGTGCTTAGATAAATGCTCACAACCATCCTATGAAACAGACATCTCTCTTCCCATTTTTGAAAAGAGATGAAAGCGAAGCATCATGGAACTACACTAACTTGCCCAAGTTTCTACAGCCAGGGAGTGGCAGAGCCAGGATTCCTTCTGACTCTGAAGCTCTCCATCTTTACTGTCCTTCGTATTTTTGAGGCATAGTACTCTTCTGAAGAATGAGCTTGTAATTCCCAGTAAAATGTATGCCATTGTATTTTTAATTTCCCAGATTGGAAGTGAATGTTCAGACCAAGTTGTGAGTCATTTGCTTGAGTTTTCTGGGTCGGTCTTCATGATAATCATTTCTTAAATATTTCCTGAGCAGGTACAAGTGCCAGATATGACTGCTAGAGGGGACAGAGATAAAACAGTAAACAGCCCAGCAGCCTTGTCTTCAAGGAGCCTACACTCTAGCAGTGCTGAGATAGAGCATAAACACAGCAGGAAAATGTAGACTTTTCCAGATAGTGGAAAGCAATGTGGAGTAAAATAAAGCAGGGAGAGAGTAAGGGGCGCCAGTGCCAGAGTGCAATTTCAAGCAGTGTGCTCAGAGGGGGGCCTCAGTGAGAGGAAGGCATTTGAGTAAAGACTCAGTGGAGGTGGAGTTGGGTGGCTGTCTGGGAAAAGCCCATTCTAGGATGGGGGACAAAAGGGACACAGGTTTTCAGGTAGAATGTGTCACTTTTGCTCAGTTAATGACAAAAGTAAATTAATTTTATGAAAAAGAGTCTAATGAGTTGTTTGGGATAGTAAATGCTCCCCCACAGAGCAAGGGAATCTTTAAATTACTCTCTTGAGATACAGCCAAGATGAGTGGTTACCCTTGATGAGGGTGGGTGCTGCCAGGAGCGGGTGCAGGGCCTGCTAACAGGAGAGGATTTACCCCTTGATCCGGGTGGGGTTAAATGCCTATCATCACCTGCTGTGTACTTCACTCGGTGAAGTTAGACCTCATTTTTTTTAATTAAAAAAAAAAGAGGTTTTTCACTTCTGCCCTCTGAGGTTCCATATCTGCAAGTGGTGTAATATCAGAATTGTTAGTGCCCATTTCTAGGTTTTTTTCTTTGCCAGCCCTGCTCAAGGCCACCAGAGTCACTCAGAAAAATGAAAGCTTAAAAGAAAACAGGGTTCAAGTTTTTGCTCAGTGATCATGGGAGAGTTGATTATTTTCTCTGGACCTGAGTTTCTAAGCTATGAAATAGGGCTGACAGTGATGGTATCTCCCCCTCACAGATTTATTGAAAGACCAAAATAAGATAATGTCTGTGAAAATTCTCACTTAATGATACAGGGGTGCAAAATGTACCCCCAAATTGTTTATTTGGCATGTGGATTATTTTATGCTGATTATTTTAAGAAACAGAAGACTCAAGAAATTTTTCTCTTTTGTTTCTCCCCTAACGGCCTGAAGAATTTAGACAGAGGACCTGCTGCAGGAAAGGCGCTGTCACCACAGATGACTCCGGTAGCGCATAAGCTGGGTGTGGTGGACAGAGAGGGACGTGGCTAAGGCTGTTTGTTAAAATTCCTCTCTGTGTCCCATTGTTCCTTTCGGGTCTAGCAAACATTTGTTTACCAAACATTTACTGTTTTCCATCTTCCTGTGAATTGTCTTCCTTCCCTTTGAAGTCCCAGGCTCCTAGCCGCCTCTCCTTGGCTCTGGAGGGCAACTAGGCCCCATTGCCTGACTTCCCGTGGCCTCATATTCTGATGGGGCCCCTGTACATATGTAATCCAATTTGATTTTTTCCTATGAATTTGTCTCATGTCAATTTAATTCTTGAACAAGTCAAAAGAACCTCGAAGAGTAAAAGAAAACTATTTCTCCCCAACAAAGCAAGATCACAGAAAAATACTGCTTCACATTACAGATGACGCCAGCGCTTCAGGGGCAGAGCCTAAGGGGTTGGCAGCTGTGGTCAGCACCACCTGGGCTCTGCTGCAAAGGGCTCCATGCGCGTCACCCTCCGCTGGGTCCTGTCCTGATCGGGACAGCAGGTCCCTCAGCCACGTGGGCATTTGACAGAGCAACTCCTGCTACTTTTCTGCACTACTCTGGTGGGAAGGGCCCTAAAATTTCACAGGGTTTAATCAGCAGCCTTTTCTGTTCCCACCGCCTCCACCCTAAAGGACTCAGACGTGAGGTCCCTGGGCAGGGAGGCCGTTGTGAGAAGTGACAAAGTTAATTCGTGTATCAGGATCCCCTAAATAGAAGTGGCCTTGCCCACATCACAAATCTAAACCTAACTCAACACACACATAGGGAAACCTTAACATACGCTAGTCAACTCCCCCACTCAGCTTTAGATCACCTTAGCCTGGAAATAGGACCTGCTAGCCTTCTAAGGAAATCCCCAGCCTCCTAGCCCAACCTGCCCCATTTCCCCACTGCTGCTTCCTACTAGAGCTCAATAAACTCCGCACTCGCCCAAATCCCTTGGGAACAGTGCCCACTGCTTGTGAGGCCCTGCACTCCCCCGTCCATAGGTTGCTTTCCCTTGAATAAGGATGTCAAAGTAGTTACCAGGTTGTCGTTTTTTCATTCTGCAGAGGAAAAGGCCCCGGTGCTGAAGCCCTCTGTGGGTAAGCCTTGTGACTGGAGCTTGCGTGTCCCACCTGGCTCCTTTGGGTTGCTTGCCCAGTGACGATTGTGCGAGGGAGCACTTTCTGTAGAGAATTTAGAAACATTAATGAAGCTGAAGTCAGTCAAGCTTTTATCATCACCAAGCGCCTACAGCTCTAAACAAAGTCAGTGGTGCAACGTTCCCCACCCCCAGCCCCCCCAAACCTTACATTGATCTAAGCGCTAAATAGCCTCTGTGATTACCATGCTTAATTGTACACACAGACACACACTTAGCTACTCCAAATCAGCCCATTTAATCACTGAGTTTTAGTTTAGCAAACACTGTGTTCTTCTGTGACAGTTAATTTGGAGAACCCCCAGGTTATTATATCCTACCCGCGAGGGCCCAGCAAAGACTTCTGCTTACAGAGCGTCCCTAAGGGCACAAGGGTTGAGAATGCCTGGAGCTCTCTGCCACACACAGGCCATGCCTCCTCTCCCTGCTTCATCATATCTTCTGGCATTGAAACAGTTGATTTGAAATAAACCGTGGGATACATACATATTTTGGTCTTCATCCATAGTTCCTGGCTTGCAGCTCCCCAAACCCTTGGAATTTCCTGAGCGATAAGAACAATAGGAGCATCTTTTGTCATAACACTTGGTCTCTTTCCCCTGTTCCTGAAATAGCTTCAGAGCCCTAAGGGTGAAATGGGTGTCTTGTTATTCATAACAAGCTCCTTTCAACCACAACTGAGTTTATATTAATGAGGCCACTTTTGGATAGCCTCTAGGGGTGGGGGCTGGGATTGAGAGGGTTGGAACTTGCAGTGCCCCCCCCCCCCCCCCACTCCACACCTGGGAGGGGAGAGGGCCTGGAGGGTGAGTCGATCACCGATGGTCAATCATTTAATCCACTATAACAAAGTAATGGAGCCTCCATAAACACCCAAAAGGAAGGGTTTCCGAGAGCGTCCAGGTTGGTGAACCAGAATGTATTCACATGCGGGAGGACGGCACATCGCAGAGTCCATGGGGATGACCTTTCTGGATCTCAACCTGTGTGTCACTTCATCTGGCTGTGCATTCCTATTCTTTAATATCCTTTGTCATAAGCTGGCAATCGAATGAGTAAACTGGTTCCATGAGCTCTGTGAGCCACTCTAGCAAATTAATCCGATGCCAAGGAGGGGGTCATGGGAACCTCTGATTTATGGCCAGTTGGTCAGAGGCACATGTAACTGCCTGGACTTGCGATTGGCATCTGAAGGAGAGCAGTCTCATGTGACCGAGCCCTTAACCTGTGAGATCCAACACGGCCTCCAAGCACTGTCAGATTGAGTTAAACCTGTGGGACACCCAGCCAGCCTCCACTAAGAACTGGAGAACCACTTGATGGCACTGAAAAAACATACACTGGAAATGGTGACAGCACGGTGATCTTATAGGCAAAGAAACAATTCTGGTTACTTCAGTTCTGTCATTTTATATAAGGACTCTAGAGCCTTATTCGCGTTTAAAATCTAAAACAGTGGAACAGTTGGAACTTCAAGGTGTAGCATTTTCTTTGGGAACAGTTCATTTCGGGTCACCCATGAAGTACTTGACTAAATTTGGATGATATCTTTCATATTGTTCATCTTTTTTCAGTGGTTGTTTTAAAACTAAAGAACGAATTGAGAAAAATGATTATTACATGATTATTATGGATAATGTTTCTGAGGAATAGAGGGAGGAGGTGTAAAAAATATTATCTATTGTTCAGAGCATTGCACTTGACCCTGGAAAAAGTTGTAAGATAAAGGAAGTGAAGATTTCCCTATTAACTCCAAAACTGAGGAAAATAGCAACAGATGGAGGCTAAATATCTTAGTCTTTTAAATAGCTACAATTATTGTATCATTTCCAAAATGCACCTATTAAAAACAGAGGTTTATAGGAGGGAAACACACTCTTACAAAGTAGTAGTTGATAAACAGGAAACCTATTTACGTTATTATATATTTATAAGATGAGTCCTAACCTGCTGTGGAGACACCAGTAATTGGAGAGAAACTCCCTCATAATGGAGAGGCAAGCATAGCCCAGCACCATCCGAGCACTTAGAGAGGCTCTGGACGTGTCTCTGGAACATGTTGTAAAGTGCATTCTCCTGGTTTATTTAATAAAAGCAATTCTTGCTCATTATTCCTCTTATTATCATTGGTAACAATAATGACAGGGCGTTTGAACATGTTGCTTTAGCTCTGGGATCGGCCAGAAGGGCAAACTTATATCCTACTGTTTATGACTCATCTAATAGTGGAGAGCAGTGAACCAAGTGGTGTGGCGCCCAATGGAGCACAGACACTGCCTTAAGGGCTGGGGGCAGGGTGGCCAGGGCTACAGATGTGTGCTGTGGGGAGGAGGGAAAGGGCCCTCCATCTACATCATTCCTCGGCAAAAGGATGCTAAGAAGACCCTGGCCTTGTTTGTCCCTCAGATGTGTCTGCAGGGTGTCAAACAACACGGGGAAAAATACTTCAAAACTGACTGTAACTGCTTTGCCCTCTTCCCTGGCATCACGGATATTTGAGCCCATGCTCTTGCGGCGACGTGCAGACACCATGGTGGCATCCTCCATTATGCCTTTGAGGAGACTGGTCGACAAGAGCAACGACAACATATGAGGAAGACAAAGCCTCTCGTTTGGACTCTGATCTAGAAAGCTAAGCAGGGCAAAACCCATCAGACATTGAAGCCAAGTCACTCTCTGTGAGAGCCTGGGGAGAAACTCTCTTTGCTTTAAAAATCATAACTAGCAAATTCACCATGCGCTGGAGTCTACAACAGGCTTACCCACGTGCAATCTCACCTGTAACGGGTCTGGACTTCCTGCAGGACGTGCGTTCAGTCCTTCTTGCCCTGGACTCAGGTAGGGACCAGCAAAGGCAGGCTCCAGCATTGACTTGGAGTTCAGCTCCTTCATTTACTGGGCACGGGATCTTTGAGAAGTTACTCAAATGTTCCGAGCCCCATTTTCCTCACCAGTATGGTGTAAACCACAATACCAAGCATACCGCCCATGGTGAGACTGACAGAAAATGAGATGTGACCAGCTAGCATGCACGGCATTCAGCCACAGGTAACTACTGCTCTGTGACTACACCCAACTACATCCCCTCGTGTTGTCGTTTTGGTGACAGTCCCACCCGTGTGGGACTGTGGCTCTTGGTGCTCTTCCCTGTACTCAAAGTCTCGAAAAATTCTCCTTTTCATGTTTTAGTAAAGATCAGAATACAGAGAGTGAAGTGGACTATCTTCATGTATTGCCTCCCAAGGAACTTAAAATTCAGTCTGACAGCTTCACTGGGGTTTAAACCTGCACTGAGGGAAATGTGAAATGACTCCCAGGGTTCAGACGGAGGAACAGCCCTGGAGAAGTTAAGGGAATTGCTCAAAGTCATGGAATCAGCTGGAGGTTTTTCTCGGTAGTACTGGGGTTTCTTTTTCCTCTAAGGGTGCTTTCCACTATTACCATGTTTGGGCACAAGAAAAATCCTTTGCGCAGTATGAGCAAAATGAATTGGAACACTATTGATAAGCAGAGCTCTTGACAGTTTACGAAGCACTTTCATACACATGCCCCAAAATCTCCCTAATCATGTGCATTATTACTTGTGAGATAGGTATTCCTTTTACCCTTTTGCAGGTGGCACTGAAATTCTGGGATGTTCCTCGACCTGTCCGAAGTGCTGCTGCTCCGACAAGAAGGGCCCGGGTAGGTGTGCCCCCAGCACCACCCCCCCCCCGCCCATTATACACAGGTCTTGGACATGTGAAGGGAAAGTTGTGTGGGTATTTTTCTTAAAGTATATGTCCCCACCCTCTCATCCCTCATCATCTATCCCCGCATCTTTTCTCTCAGCCCCTGCAGCTTCCAGTTTTCAAATCCTTGCTCCATCGTTAAGCCTGCCTTAAGTGATACCTTCCTGATGCATCTCAAGGCTGACTCTTTACACCAGCCATGTACCCCTGACCCTCCAGGAACGTGAGATATGAGACATGAGCTCGTAGATGTCTATTTTATCTTCTGACTTTAAAACCCAGTCCCCAAGAAGGATAAATCAAGGTTTGTGGACCTTGATGCTTAGGCAATAGGGGAGATCCCCTCTAGGAAAGGAAAACAAGCCCTTTTTTAGGAGGGGTCCTAAAGGTCATGCTTCAGAGAGTCACAGCAAATTGACCGAATCCGCCTCTGTCCCCCTGTGAGATCCAACTCCAGTGGGCCTCCCCTCAGGCCAGGGGCTGGTCATGCAGGCTTAGCCCACTTAACTCTCACTGCACAGTCAGGAAGGTCTGATGGTTTCCAGTTTATGTCAACTCCTCCATAGTTTACTGTTTTCAACTCATTATTGGAGTTTCTTGAACTCAAGGATCCTGCTTTTCATTTCTTGGTCGGATCTCTCATGAGCCCAGCACGATCCTGAGTCCATAAATGTTTTATGAATGAGTGGATATTTGAACAGATGAATGAATAAGGAGTACCTGTTCAATAATTACTTGAATTTATAGCAAAAAATGCAGTGATTATAATAATTACCATTTACTGAGTGTCTATTATGATCCAGTCACTCCTCATCTATTATCTCACTCATAGCAACCCTGCAGGGTAGAAATTATTATCTCTAATTTATAGCTGAGGAAACTGAGGCTCTTAGTGGCTAACTGCACACCCAAGGTAATACAGTAAGTCGCAGAGCAAGACCTGATCAGCGCTAAAGCCCAAGCCTCACACTATGTCTTAGAAGCAAGAACCGGGACACTTGCGGAACTGTGTCTGGCCTCACATGCACCTGCTCCCTGTGTTGGCCTCACCTGTAAATGAGGAGGTGAAGGGAAATCCCTTCCTGCTTTAACAAGCTTTGTCTTCTCCTGCCTCCCCTGTTGCCATGGCACCTTGGATACACTCTTCCTAGTAACATACTAGTCACATGAATAATTTGAACAGTGGACAAAAATTCTCCTCATGGGTCTGTAGTAGGAAGTACTTGGCAAATAGAGTAACCATGCCGAGGAGACCAGGCTGCTGAGAACTACACCTTGAACCATGTCCTGGGCCCCAGCATTGGGCAAGAGGCAAGCAAGCTACTCTGGTGCTTCTGCCCCCTCCTGCCCCAGACTGCTCTGCAGATAAACTAGCAGAAAGATGGGCTTTGAGGTCTCTTTGGACCAACAAGGCTCTGGGATCATAAGGGAATGTGAGGATTAATGCCAGATTCCCACCAAGTGCTAGTAATGACATCTCTCTTGGGCAATCTTTGTGGGATGAGAATGTGGTGGTGCTTTTAAGAGGTTTCAAGAGCCTTAGGCAAAAGATGGTCTGATAACTATGGAATGAGGTGCTCCAAGCTGTTCACTTCATCATCTCACGGACTCTCTCTAGACCTTTGGGGTTTGGAGGAGGCAGTCATGGTGCTTCCCATTTTACAGAAGGGACATTGGAAGCCCAAGAGCATAGAACCCTGAAGTTCACAGTATTTATTCTGTTTTTGGCTTAGCATGTGATTGCCCCAAATACAAGAAGTTTCTAGAGGACAGGGAAAACTAGAACTTTCCTTTTGCATTACAGTGTAGTTCAATCTAGCATCACAGAAAATACAGTTATTTTAAGAATACTGGGTGATGTGGGAAAAATGGTCATGCTGACAATGCTGACGGTGACCTTGATGCCTATGACCATCACCAGAGACCCGAATTAATTCAGAAGCAACAGCACAGACACTGGAATAGCTTACCTGTTTCCAAGTCCTTGAATACCAAGGCCCAAAGACCCTGCAGAGTCCTCCCAGATTGGTGATTCAACATCCCAACATGAGCTGCAAAAAAGGGGAGCAGGGAGTTTGGAATCAACCTGCTTTTTGGTCTCTAGTCTATGATTCTGGAACCCCAGGTGATTCCCTGAGCTAGCCAGTCAATAACTGATTCCTATAGGGATGTCTGGCTCGGTCTGGGGCTCTGGCAGATGAGGACATGTACTGCTGAGACCCACTTTTTAAGAAAGGACTTGAGGAGTGTGACCAGCTCATAGGTCCCAGCAGCAGCCGCAGGTTCCACTTCTGCTTTGTAGGAGAGGCGGATGGGAGTGAGCTGGGAATTCAAAGGTGTGGCAATTTCTCCACCACTTGGGACTTCTCCGCTGGGCCGTCTTTGCTCAGCAGCTCCCCACTGGGCTGGCAGAGACTTTGATAGGTGTACATCATGGGCTTAGGAGACCCTCTGCACAATTCTGCTTCCTCCCCTTCTCTCTCACAGGTCTGACTCCCTGCAAAGTTTTTTGCATTCCTACCTCCACTCAGGCCTGCTTTCTGGAAAACCCTACCAAAGCACCGGCCTTAGCCTGCAGAGTAGTAGAGGTGCCAAGTGCCTGAATAAAACTAGAAACATCAAGATCTTATATCTAATAGGAGGAGAAGGAAGAACCCAGCCCACAGGTCACCAAAGGGAGTGAGTAACATGACTAAGTGGCACAAGACATGCATGGCAGTGACTGGAACCAGGGCTACAGGTAGGCTACCAGGACCAGGCCATCAGGGTCCCCTCTGAATGCAACTGACTGCCCTAAGGTGGTAAAGGTAAGGCACCATGCTTTTACTCCATGTTCTAAGGGACTGAATTGGGAGGTAAGGTTCTCTGCAGTTAAGTGACTCTGAAGCTTTGGTAAATTGTTTTACTGCTCTAAACCTCAGGTGCTCCAGATGTAAAATGGGACAAGTACCACATGCTATTAAGGTTTACCTTTCCTTCAATCCCAAGATGATTCAGTTCTTAAGCCCCATATTTGGATCAAGCACACTAATCTTCTTGACATGGACTCCAGGCCCAAGAAAGAGGCAAAGACTCAAGGGTGTCAAAAATGTCCAGTGCCACATATGGTCTTCCAAGATAGCTGACCCAAGTCTGAACAATAGCCTGACCCCACCCCACAGCTGGAGTTTACCCTGAGTGTACAGGAAGGATATATACCTACACACAGTTATACTCAGTAGCCCTCAGTGCGTCATCTGGCAGAAATTCCTTGCCAGAAAGAGAGCAGCTCCACTCTAGCTTAGAATCAAAAAGGTTTCGTTAACCCCACAGGGGAACCCAACCTGGGAGCTGCAGAATCTCCAGCAGCCAGGACTTCTGGTTTCTGTACTTTCCAGACTGAGCAACTATGATGGATACCAAGAAGCAAGAACTGAGTGCTTTTTTAAAATATTATTTTCACTGAAGTAGGATACATACTAAGAAATATACGTAAATCCGAATGTTCAACATCACTGTTCATCAAAATGCAAATCTAAACCACAGTAGGTGGTTCACACCCCCCTAGATGGCTATCATCAAAAAGCCAGATAAGTGCTGACAAGGACGTGGACCACAGCACTGCTGTGCTGGTGGGGAGGATATAGAATGGTGCAGCCACTTTGGAAAACAAGTCTGGCAATTCCTCAGACAGTTAAGCATAGAGTTAGTAATCCTGTGACCCAGCAATTCTATTCCTAGATACATTCCCAAGATTAATGGAAACATATCCACACAAAAACTTGTACAGTTATGTTCATAGCACGGTATTCATAATAGCCAAATAGGGGAGACAGCACAACTGCACATTGCCTGATGAATGGGTAAAAAGTGATGTATCCATATATTGGGATATTATTCAACCAGAAATGAGAAAAGAAATGAAATACTGATGCATGCTACAACACAGATGAATCTTGAAAATATGCTAAATGAAAAAAGCCAGTCACAGAGGACCACATATCCCATGACTCCATTTATATTAAATGTTCAGCACATGCGACCTATGGAGACAGGAAGTAGCTTAGTGGCTACTTAGTAAGGAGGATGGAGCTACAGGACGGTGATGGCTAAAGGAACAGATTCTTTTGGAGGTGATGAGAAGTTTCTAAAATTGCAGTGACAGTTGCACGACTCTGTGAATATACTAAAAACCACTGAATTGTACACTTTAAATGGGTGAATTGTATGGTATAGGAATTGTTATCTCAAAGCCTTGCCAGATGGGGCTAATGAGCCACATTTTGCGAATGAGGAGTTAACTGGGCGGAATGCTGCTGGCCCACCAGCAACAGTGGCTGTTTGGCCATTCCACCCAGCATCCGTATCCCGCTTTAAAGGAACAGGTAAGGCTGCCCCAAAGAAGAGGCAGAAGAGTCTGTCTAGAAAAGGAGGGAAAAGGAATCGAGAGGAGGCAAGGAGCTTTGAGACTCAGTTGTAGCGTGGTCTTCAGGGCTGCAGAGGCCAAGCGTGTCTTTGCCCACTCCCCAAACTTCCACCATCATGCTCTAGGTTCACTTTAGGCTGAAGCATAGGGAACATGGAAGTTCCATGGCCAGGATCCTCACCTGGCTCTAGTCTGCTTGCACGCTGCGTGTGTGCAATGCTAGCAGGCCCAGGCTTGCACATGTGTGGGCAATGGGCTATCACCAACTCCATATAAAGAGCTCCGCCCAGGGCTCTGGGGCTGGAGAGACGTTGGAGAGGCCGGGAAGCAGAGACTGGCTTGCTGCACGCGGACTGCCCGGGAGGCGGACTGGATTCTAGCACCTGACCTGCCACCATGAAAATAAAGCTTGGTGTAAGATCTTAACCCTCAACTTTCTGTTGTCATTTTATGGTCTCACTGAATCCAGAGTGAACTTGCCAAGAGCTGAAACCCTCAGGCGAGACACCAAGGAAAAGGATGTTCTTACTTTTATCCCCAAACCCATTCAAAAGGACCAAGGAACACAGCCCCAGACATAGAGCCAGGATCCATGATGCGGGACATGGGGAGATGGGGTGGGGGTGGAACCAGGAAGGAAGGAGCTCGTGGAGGAAGACGGGGGACACAGACATGCCACAGAAAAGGTTTAAGGACTCTATCCCAGTGGAGGTCCTGCCCCCTTCCCAGAAATTCCAGTTTCAGACTCCATTTGTCCTGAAGGCCTACTGCCGTGCAGCAGGGTCTGAGCTGGATGCTTTCCTGGCTGGCAACCTCCGTGGCTCCCCTCAGCATCCTGTGAAATAAGAACATCATCCCAGGTGGAGTGGTGAAGCCAAGGCTGGGAGGGGTTTGGTTACGCACCGCAGCCAGGACCAGCGGCTGCACTAACCTCTTCCTGACATGTTGCTTTAAAAAGGTGATTTCAGGCTCATTCATGATTCCTCATTTAAGCTACCATGAGACCACTCACACATGTCATCCTTTCTCAGGCCTCGATTTCCCAATCTGTGAGCACAGGGTGTGGGTAAGGGCTCTACAGTAGCTTAAAGAAACCATCTAAAAAGAACAAAGCAGTGCTTGTTGGAATGTGGGTCCAAGCAGGGGCATCATTCAGGTGCAGCCGCTGGTTTGGGCCGAGATGGCTCAAAGAGTTGATCATAAAGAAAATTGCTCAGACGACTGAGACTTGGGCAGATGGTGTCAAGAGATCTGACAAAGTTGTTCTGCAAGCAGAGGCGCTCGATGCCTCACTGTTGCCAGTGCTTCTGTCTCTGGGGCTCTGGCCAAGTCTGCACACCATCGGTGTGCTTCAGTTTCCTTTGACAGAGATGGGAGCTGGTGGGCAGAGGAAACCTGCCTTTTCCTCAGATGCTGGAGTGCACACTCGATAGGTGTGCCATTGGCGTCACCCGGTGAGCACTCTGACAGCTTCAACTTCTGAACATTTACTCAGCCACCCACCCACCTCCCTGCGGCCTGGCTCTGGTCCAGGCTTCTGAGTCTTATCTGTCAGACCCTTAATAAAAACAGGAGCAGCTCTCTAATGACCTAGTGGCTTGCTCTGGCTCCTTTCTTGCCTGGTCTCCATGGGCCCGCTCCCATGCCATCCAAATTCTGAAGAAAAGGTTTTCTTAACTCAGCGAAGGCCACAAACAAACAAACAAAATCTCTTGCTTCTATAGCTTTGGCTTAGAGCTTAGCCTTTGAAGGTAGAAGAGCTTAGCTTCATCCCACTGCCTCTGGGTTGGCCACATCTAGGGTGCCCAAACCTCTCTGCCTTCTCATTTCTTTAGGTCCACATGTGTGAATCCTTTAATCAGATCAACCAGGATAGTCAAAGATTCTCCCCGGTCCATGCCAGTTAGAACACCAGGCAGGCACAGATAGTGGCTTGGTAGCTCACACTTGCTGTCTTCTGCTTTAGAGGACCCGAGGAGCGCAGGGCCTTATATGACTTAGGACATGTCAGGTAGTAGCCCCTGACTTGTCCAGGTCAGATCACTGCCTCCTCTAGGTCTAACAGCACTGACTATGTGTTTAGCCTCTTCAATAGCCCCTTGTAAGGTTTTGTTAAGTCTCCTGAGCATGTGAGCTCTTTTCCCAAATACAGTCTATTCATCTTAAGGAAGGGAGAATGTATCTTATCCTTTATCATATTTCCTTCTGTGCCTCACATAGAGCCTAGCAGGTAGTAGCAGTCATAATAACTATGAGTGTCTACTCTGTTCCAGACACCATTGAAATGAGCTGTCAATATATTACTTACTTTACCTTGATTAGAATCATGCAATTAATTTTTAAGATAAAGAAATTTAACAGTTTTAAGGCAAAGAATTAAGGATCATATTCATTAAGTGACTTGTTCCAGTTCATATAGCTTACAAATGATGGAATCAGCATTCAAACCCAAGACAGTCTGAGAAAAAGCTGTATTAGTCAGGCTAGGGTAAACTATGCTGTGTAACAAGTAAACTCTGAAATGTCAGTGGCTGCTGCTGATTCTGGTGCCTCTCCAAGATTGTTTTCCTCCCTTGAGGCACTTAACAACCTCATCTCATATTCCTGCCACACCAGCGTGTGGCCTCTGTGATCCACTGTCTGAAGAGAGAGTGGGGGCATTGTGCTGGAGTTGTGCTGGGTCTTTCACGGTTAGGCCTGATGATAACCTGATCATATCACTTCCACCCACACTCTACAAGCTAGTCACTCACATGCTCCCACCCTCACTTCTCTGTGTCCAGGAAAGAAGAAACTCAGAACCTGCTACAAAAGTTGATGTGCATTCTATGCTAAGCTGCCTCTAAAACCTAAAATAAAAAATGAAGTTCTGGCTGACATCACCACTAAGGCTGTCACTTCGATATAAAAGATTATGATGGGGGACATGGCAGAGGGTTCCCTCTGGAGAAAAAACACAGACTTTGATACATTTAATCACCGCCTCCCCCCAATCCTCAACCTAATTATCCCCCAGATAGAGGAGCTGGCCTGCCCTTTCCTTCTCCCGAGACTGATTGTTGAACTTCTTTGACTTCTTCTCACCAAGGTGCCCCTGGTATTCTCTGTAACTTAAGTGCCCATGTACCCAGACATGCTGGGGGTGCACACCGCAGAGGGAGGAAGTCAGCAGGCAGACACAGTATGTGCAGTGCTGCATAGTATACAAAATGTGTTCGCATTCATATTCTCATCTAATCCTCACAACAAACCAATTTGGTGTAGCTCTTGGTACTTTCACCCATTGAATAGAGCAGGAAATTGAGCCTCAGGGTAATTAAATAACTTTCCCAAAGTTACATACTGAGATCTGATTTCAAATCCTGGTCTTTTACATTCCACTCACACCCAAATTGCCCCACCTCCTTTTATTTCCTGAAATGGATTTCAGTTCCCTGAACTATACTCACCATAATACTGATTTTGTGATACACTCTTATCCTTGTCTCATGCATAATCTTACTGGTGTGTTTAGTTATTATTTTCAGTAATACAAAAAACTCCCAGAAACACCATCCAACACATGGCTTTTTTCTCTGTCCCATCCTCCCTGCCTCCCTGGTATAATGTAACAATTTACTAAATTCTATATGAGTCATTTCTTTGCTTTCCTTTTTACAGAATTTTAATTTAGTTTATATGTATACCTAAATGGTATACATTTTATTGTATTTGTTTTAATTTTGTAAAAAGGGTATAACTGCTGTAGGTTATATTTGGGGATTTGCTTTTGCAACCGAATATGATGTCCCTAGGCTTTATCCATATTGTGTATCACAGTGGTTCATTCATTTTGAACATTCCACTGAATGAAATATTCATGCTTTAATCTATTCTCTTATTATTGCTATTATGAGCAATGCTGCCATGATATGTCTTTTGGTCTGTGAGAAAACTTTATGTAACTAGGGGTAGAACTGATGTGTGGTAGAGGAGGCAGAGGTTTTCCAAAGTGGTTGTAACAATTTATACACCCATAAGCAATGACAGCTATATGGACCCATATCCTCTCCAACATTGGGTTTGGTGAGACTTTTTAAGTTTCTAACTGAATGAATACAGTTCATTCAACTGTATTCATATGGGTTGAGTATCTCTGGCTATTAGCTGCACATGTTCCCTCTTCTGTGAATGTCTGTTGATGCCACTTGCCCATTTTTCTACTCTGTTGTTTTTTGCTCTTCTTTTTGACTTGTAGGAGTTCTTTCTATGGTCCTGCAGCTAATTTGTTTGTAACTTGTCTTTTCACTTTCTTTAAGGTGCCATTTGATGTTCTTTGCTCTTCATATCTCCAAGATTAACACTTTCTGTGATTTGTTTGGGAAGACTATCCCTGTTCCAACATCTAAGACATTCACCTATATGCTCTATCAAATTTAAAACCTGAAATCTGAAGTTCAATTTTTTTTAACTTTTCTTTTGACAGTTGGGTCAATCTGAAGTTGTTTATTTTTATATGGTAGGGACCAAATTTCCTCTTTTTCCATATGGATAACCCTTTTTTTTCCAGCTTTGTCGAAGAGTTCCTCCTTTGCCGTCAGCCATGCTGCCTCTGCCACATCTCAAAGTTCCAGATGTGCACTCATTTGCTGCTGTGGTCTCTAGTCCATTCCAAACTTTGGCACTACTGCAATGTCTTAATTACTCAAGCAGTGTGACATTGGTCTCTCTTGGCTCTGCTTCCCACAACATTGGCAAAGACATCAATCCAAATGAATTTCTTTCTCTTCCTAACTTGCTCAATCACAATCTGAGACTCACCTCATCCAAGGAGCCTCTGCACACAGAAGTTGACAGGTCAAGAACTTGATCTTCTCAGGCACCACCCAGAGCACTCTTGCCTGGCTCACCCTACGGTGACCAGGGCCCAGCACTGAACACCTGCTCATCTCTAGCACTGGGCACCTTTGTCTAGATGACCCCAACAGCTCTTGTCACCTGTGGAAGCCCGGACAATATCCCAGCTAGGCAGAGTGCCCATCTCCAGTTTTGCTAAAACCCAGGGAAACTTGTGTGATGGAAAGAGAAAAACTCCCCAGTCTATGGGATTGGCTCTGCTTTGTGGATGAGTGAATCCTGCCTTCCTGGGATTTATCCCAGTCCAAAGTAAAGAAACTGTAATTCCAGAGTTTCCCTTGGTTCTTCATGTAGCTAATGGTGGGATATCTGGGGTATAGGGAAACTCCTCAAAGGGACTTTTGGCTGTGCAAAGGGAGATCTCAGAGGTCAGTGTGATGTAGGGTTAAAGCAGAATTGTTTTGTGAGCCGCTAACAAACATTTTGAAATTAAACAAGGTTGGACCCAAGAAGAGGAGAGATATGTACAAGGGTCTTCAGAGAAGGGGTCCTCAGCAACCTGGAAAGAACATGGAATTAAATGAGGACATGGCCAGTGAAAAATGTTCTGTGTCACAGAAGGGCCGAGTTTCTAGAAAAAGTGGTATCCGACCTTCAACATGTAGCTTTTTCCTGCCATATGCCACCCAGCCAGTATTCCTGACCCTTGGGAAAGTCTGTTAAGCCCAGTAACTTTGTGTTAGTGTTGCTTCAGGGGAAGGAGAATGGGCTATAGTCTGCACTCTAGAAAGAGAGGGATGAGGAACAACAGCTGCCCTGACACGGGGGTAGGGAGTGAGAAACAAAATGTAAGAGAATCGAGAATTTCATAAGGGCAAGAATGAGAAGGCAAATGACCATGAGACTAGAAACCCCCGAGCAGAATCCTGGTAAATGTTGGGGAGGGCTCAGAGAAAGACTCTGGGCTTCCCCTGGTACCAGCAGGGGTTCCCAATCCATATTGTTTGGATATTAAGGCAAAGGTAACAAACAGGAGACCAGAGGATGTGGACTGTTTAGTGATGCATGGGCCAAGCGGTGGCCGGGGATGTCATGGTCTTGAAAACTTATGGGGCTTCTTCAAGTCTGACCTGAGCCCCTCATTTCATGGTAGCTTTGTGGGAGGAGCAGAGATGACTAAGTGGGCAACCCCAGAAGCTGAAGGATTAATTTACCAAAGTTGAAAGACAAAAATCCATCCCTTCATGACTCCTGTAACCTAACCACAGGCTCTTCTCCGAGCAAGGGCCAGCCAGGATCAGATGTTGCCTGGGACTGTTCTTGCTCTACCCTTCTTCCCTACTGCCCACAAGTATGACCAGAGAGCATTTGTCGGGTTGTCTGAGGATGGGCTGCACCAAGGCACTGAGCTACCAATAACGAATCCCTCTCTCTTCCTCTCTTTCTTTCTTTCCCTCTCTATGTTTCTCTATTGTTGTAAAATACACATTTTAGCCATTTTTAAATGTATATTTCAGTGGCCTTAATTACATTCACAATGTTATGCAACCCTAACCACTATTTCCAAAACTTTTTCATTACCCCAAACAGAAATTCTGTGCCCATTAAGCAATAAATCTCATAATAAATTAACAAATAAAAAACAGATCTCCCGCCAGGCAGCCCCTAGAACCTCTAATCTACTTTCTGTCCATATGAAATTTGACAACTCTAGGTGTTTCATCTAAGTGAAGTCATACAATATTTGTCCTTTTCTGGGTTATTTCGCTAGCATAATGTCTTCAAGGTTCATCCATACAGTAGTGTGTATCAGAACATCATTCTTTTTTCTGGCTAATAGTCCATTGTATGTATATCCACTTTCTGTTGATGTACATGTGAGGTGTTTCCACCCTTTGACTATTGTGAAGAATGCTGCTATAAACACTGATGTACCAGCATCTGTTAAGTCCCTTCTTTCAATTCCTTTGAGTGTCTATCTATCTACGAGTGGAGTTGCTGGGTAATAAAAAAAAAAACTTTATGTTTAGTTTTTTGAGGGACCACCAAATTGTCTTCCATAGCAGCTACAGCCTTTTACATGCCACCAGCAATGCATAAGTGTTTCAATATCTCCATATCCTATCACTTATTATTTTCCAGTTTTTAATAATAGCTATTCTAATGGGTATGAAATTGTATCTCATTATGTTTTGTGAATTCATTCATTCATTTAAATGACTAGTGATGTCGAGCATCTTTTGATGTACGTATTGGCCATTTGTATACATTCTTAGAGAAATGTCTATTCAAATCCTTTGCCCATTTTTTAATTAGGTTATTTGGGGTTTTTGTTGCTGAATTTGAGGAATTCTTTATATATCCCTGATATTAGTCCCTTATCAGATATATGATTGGCAAATATTTTCTTCCATTCTATGAATTGTCTTTTTACTCTCTTGATAGTATCCTTTGGTGCACTAAAAGTTTTTTAACTTTGGTGGAGTTCAGTTTATTTAATTTTTATTTCATTGCCTGTCATTTTGGTGTCATAAGCAAGAAATCATGCCAAGTTCAATGTCATGAAGTTTTCTGTTTTCTTCTGAGACTTAATAGTTTTAGTACTTTTATTTAGGTCTTTGATTTGTTTGAGTTAATTTTTTAACATGGTGCAAGGTAAGGTTCTAACTTCATTCTTTTATATGTGGATATACAGTTTTCCCAGCATCATTTCTTGAAAAGGCTGTCTTTTCTCCATTGAATGGTCTTGGCTCCCTTGTCAAAAATCATTTGGCCATGTACTTGAAGACTTATTTCTGGAATCTCTATTCTGTACCATTGGTCTATATGTCTGTCCTTATGTCAGTACCACACTCTTTTGAGCTTTGTAGTAAGCTTTGAAATCAGGAAGTGTGATTCCATCAACTTTGTGTTTTTCAAGATTGTTTTGGTTATTCAAGGTCCTTTGATATTCCATATAAATTTAGGATGGGTTTTCCTATTTCTACAAAAATAATCATTGAGATTTTGATAGGAATTGCATTGAATCTGTAGATCAATTTGGGTAGTATTATCTTTTTAATATTAAGTCTTCCAATCCATGAACACAATGTTTTTCCATTTTTTTATGTAAGTATTTTATTCTTTTCGATGCTATGGCAAACGGAATTTTTTTCCTTAATTTCTTGTTCAGATTTTTCAATGTATAGAAGTGCAACTGATTTTTGTGGGTTGATTTTGTATCCTGCAACTTGGCTGAATTTATTAGTTTGCTTTAACAATTTTTTTTGTGGAATGTTTAGGGCCTTGTATATATATATATATCATATTATCTTCAAGTAGAATTCATTTTACTTTTTTCCAATATGGGTACCTTTCATTTCTTGTTCTTCCTTAATTGCTCTGGCTAGAATTTCTAATGCTATATTAAATAGAAATGGTGAAAATGTATATATTTGTCTTGTCCTTGGTCTTAGGGGTGAATCTCTTTTACTAGAAAAGTGATCCATTCACTCTGCTGTAATAAATGAAGTTTTAAATGCATCTGGGAGAGCATGTGGAAGCTAAAATCATGGTAACAAGTGAATGATTAATATTAAATCCTCCCTTTGGAAAAATTCTTACAAGATCAGAACTTATGGGAACCTTGCAGAACACTGTAGTTGAAGGCCCAGAAAGGTAAAGTGACATGCCTAAGCCCGTATCGCAAATTGGATACCAAGTCAGGACTAGAAGTCAGGACTTCTGACTAGCATAAATGTGTTATTTACTCTGTAGCACACAGAAAGCACACAAAAGAAAGGTCTCTGCAGCTCTGTAAATGAGAAAAGGATCTCAGGAGAGGCAGGAGAAGCACATGAAGTGGGGAAGCTTTGTGGAGATAGACTCGTTTTTTTATTTTTGGGTTGTTTTTTTTTTTTGCTAAACTCATTTTGAAAACAAGTTCCCAATACTTTATAATTTAGCTAGAATGCAACTAGAAACAAATAAAGTTGCACAGTCCCTACCTATTGGGGTTCAGGTTAATGGATTCATTCATTCATTAAAAAAAAGATGTTGAGGCCTACTATATGCTAGGTACTTGGAATAGAGAATTGAACAAATACACAAGGATCCTGCCTCAGAGAGCTGACATTCTAGCGCTACTCACTCCTAACCCCCTTTTGGAAAATTTCCTTCTTTCTTCTAACTTTCCATGGGGTGAGCCATGACATACAAAGTAGGAAAATTCAACTGAGGTCAGAGATCCTATTAAAGGCTGTAACATGAAAATAACAGCAACAGGGGGTAACAGCAACTTTGACAATTCTTGGAGGATAAGAAGACTCTCTGGTGGCTCCTAAAGACAATGAAGAGTTGATGGTAAACTTACCCCTGGTGCTGAGTAGTGGCTGATACAGTGGGAGGAGTCCTTCAGCTCTGTTTTTAGGAGATCCTTGGAGCTCACTCTACCGTCTCAGGCTGAAAACCCCATACCAGACCCAGCTGTAACTGGGATACTAGCTCTTTTTCTGAGAAAGGCATGGCATGGATCTGAATGCCAGAAAATGCTGTGTGGAGTTCCATCCTAGAAACTACAGAGGAAACAATCACAGGAATCCTCAGCGGGCGGCAGCCTGGCCCCAGATCAGCATTCCTAGGGCTGCTCCTTTTTGCAGCTGGGGCTCTCCGCTCTGCCTGCCTGTGTCTGCTGGCCCTCGCTCTGGCCCCACCTCACTCTAGAAGGCAAAGGGGGAGAGCAGGGAGCAAGCCAGGTAAGAAAACCTTCAGACAACATGAGGTAGGTCTGCCCTGGGGTTCAGGGGAAAGCCAGCACCAAGAGTCGGAAGACTTGGGTTGTAGTTCCCTGTCTTTCTTTAGCTAGTTGGTGATCCTAGAAAAAATCACTTTACTGTTCTTAACCTCAGCTTCCTCATCTAGAAAGTAGGGAACTGTATTAATTAAGGAAATGCTAGCTACTATGGCATTGAGAGCCCCAAATCTCAGTGGCTTGTTCATTTCAAGCTCCCCAGCACTGGGGGTGGGCAGCTGCTTCACAGCGTCATTCAGGCACCTGGGCTGGCAGAGGCTCTGCCTTCTTCAACAGGGCTTTCCAGGATGCCTGGCAGTGGCATGTACACATGCCACTGCCAGACAGGGGACAAGGAGAGTGAAGACTTTGTGGGACTGTCTATGGACCAGGTGTGTAAATGGTGAATATTACACTGCATTCATTCAGGACAGATGTCTCACCACGAGGTAGGCGAGGAAACAGAGGAGCCGTGTTCCCAGGAGGGAGGAGAAGCAGACAGAGACCCTACACTGTTGTAGCTCACCTTCTAGGGACTCTCTGATCAAAGCGAGGGCCATGGACCACCAGCATCAACATTTCCTGGGAATATATTGGAAATACAGATCTCAGACCCCACCTGAGATGTACTTAGAATCTCTCAAGAGCCCCAGGTGGTTCGTGTGCACATTGAGAGGTTTGAGAGGAATGTCCTAGTGAGGGGAAATGGTTCTGGTCCAGCACTCCAGTTACTTAGTTAGCAAGGCCTGTGGAGTCTGGTGAGCCAGTCTGTATTCTGCCTTTCCACTTGCGAGCTGCATAATCGTGGGCAAGTTACTTAATCAAGTCTCAGTTATTCCAATGGGAGTAATAATAGTACTTAGTGCTCAGGGTTTGGGGATTATCAAATGAGATAATTTACAATCCATGTAAAGTCTTCATCACAGGGCCTGGTGTAGAGTCTGTGTCCCACAGATGCTAACTAGTATTAATCTTATTATTGCTGTTATTTTTCCCACAATGCAGAGTTCTTTACACTCCCTTAACCAACCCCAGCACAGAGATGGCAAATACATGGCATGCATCTCCCTATTTTATTCCCCAGTGTGCATGAAAGACTTGCTCATCAGTCAAGACACTCTCCCAGAGCCCAGGCTGGCCTCAGGGTCTGTCTCACACAAGGCCCCAGGTAGCTGTTACGAATTAATTGAAGTAGGTATGCAAGATAAAACCTATTTGCCATCTCTGGGTGACTCGGGCATTCTCAAAGACCTAATCCTTCCTTTACTCTCACCTTCATTCATATTCTTATGAATGACTGATTTGGGGACAAGGAAAATGGGGAGGAGGGCAAAGACCGGCAGGACACGTCCAGCCTGGGAGACCAGGAGCATGGTGGGATCATTACAGATGAGGGGATCAGAGGGGGAGTTGTTCTAAGGAAGGTACTCATTGGGGGTATGTTAGACCTGATGTGTCTTTAAAACATCTGAATGGGAAGGAATGTCAGAAGGTAGGTGAAGACACGAGATTGGATTTCAGAGAAACACCTGGGTTAGAGGCAAAGCTCTGTTCACCATCTGCCGCAGACACTGTTGATTATCCAACAACCATTTCCCCCTTTTTCTTAGCTAAATGTACCCCACTTTTACTCACATGTATAGTGGTCATCTTTTCAGAGGCTGGACTCTAATCCAGCCTCAGATCCTAGCACTGCAGGGGAATCTTGATGAGCCCAACACAGTCTTAGATATTTCCACTCCCCTTACCAGTGTTTCAGATTGGGAACGTAATGCAGTTCTGGACAATGAAATCAAAGGGGATGTCTAAAAAGAGGATTCTAAAAAATTCTAGAATTCATTTCTTTTTTAAAAAGAGCTGAAAAAAGAATCTTCCTTTTGTCTGCCCCGAAGTGTGCTCTGTGAGGAGGCATTGCCTGAAGCTGCTGCAGCCATGTTGTGACCATGAGGGGCAAGCCTGAGGGCAATCACCAATATGCTAAGAATGGCAGAGCAGAAAGATGGAAAGAAACTGGGTCTCTGATGATAGCATCGAGCCATTCAATAACCCATCCCCAGAAATGTCCTCAGGACTCCTTGATAACATAATAAACGTTCCCCTTATTTAAGCCAGCTGAATCAAGGCCTCTGTTGCTTGCTGCCAAAGATATTTCACTCAGTATAACATCCATGCAGATAAATATCTGCATGACAGAGTGACCATGAAAGCCATGGGAGTGTGTGTAAAAATCAGTGGAGTGTGCAGGGAAGAGAAAAGCCATGGGGAAAGACAACAGCATGAGTGAAAGAAGATAAGGAAAGACCAACAAGGGCAGGGAGGGAATTAGACAACCCCCTAACCTCCGTCATTCAAGTCAGCAGAATGAGAGGTTCAAGAAAAAATACATGGCGAGGGGAATGACATGGTGCACAGAAATAAAGCTGTGTTCACTCTGTAACAACAGAGAGGTGCGGAAGCCAATGGGAAGGAGAGAGGGGAAATAAGTACTGCCTACTAGACTGACTACCTCTATGATGGCTTATTTGACAGTTCTGCTCCCCCAGCTACTATTCCTCAGTAGCAGGGATGACCCCAGAGTCCAGGACTTGGGAAACTTGGCACCTGTAGGTGAGAAAGAAGCATGTCTGTGGATATGAAAGCCACATGCCCAAGGCTTCCAGGACAGGGGGGTTACAGAATGCTGCCATTGTTAGCCCCGTCCTGACACCTGGTCCTGACCCTATCTTCTGTAGACAGAACATGAAACACAGAGTTGTGTTTATCAGTTGTAACTTGAGGGAAGTCACTTTGTTGCATTCTTGTTACCAGTACAGGGAGCAGCCCCTGGCTTCCCAGCTCTCCTCCCTCCTTCTTCCTTCCTCCCTGCCCCGTTAGTCTACTCTGCGCTTCCTGCCTTTGATCATAGGGCTCCCTCTGCCATGAATGTCCTTCCTCTTCATCCCATCCTGCTTTCGAGTCTCTCTTCCTGTCCTTCAGGACTGGCACCTCCTCCGTGAAGCCCTCCCCATCCCCCTGCCCAGGTGGAAATCTTCTCTGGCATTTAAGTGATCCCATTCCACTTGGCTTGAACCTCTGTTCTCCTAAGCACCAGGGGGAAAGTATTCGGGGCATTTGTGGTCTCCTGGGAGGCAAAAACAAAGACCCAGAAAGAAATTCACCCAAATAAATAAACCCAAAGGCTGCACAAAGTCTGTCCTGTGTGCTTGCAGATGGCGGGCAGAGGGGAAGTAGAGAACTGACCGGACCCTCCTCCCACAGACAAAACACCCCATGCTCCCTTCCCTTCTCAGATGACCTCTAGGGCAGAGCAGCCTTGGCAGAGCAGGTGGGAAAGTCGCCAGACATCGGCCAGGAGCAGCGCTCCCAGGCCAGCCTGGGCACTGCTCATCTTCTCCACCCGTGGAGGGTGATGACCTCACAGGCCCTGGGTAACTGTCCTCTTCCTTCTGGGCCAGCCTCCCTGGGCTTGGCCCCCTCCGCCTTGCAGCCTTCTCTCCTGGGCTCCAGGCCCAATGTCTAGCCCTCTCTGTCCACTTATCTCTCCTTCCTTGTCTGGCATTGTTTCTCTCTGTCTGCACATCTCTCTGGGACTCTGTCCTTGTCCTTCCTCGCCTCTCTTCCTCACTGCCTTGTCCTTCCCTGGCTGAAATGAGGGTCCTCCAAAGAAAACAGCCTTCCTGCACACAAGGAGCTATCAACCAATCTGGGCGAGGCTGGAAACAGACCTGAAGAAGATGGCTTTGGGGTGTCTGGTACCGAGCAGCAGAGACACGTCCACATGCTTATCAGACTTGAATGGACCTTGAAGTAAAATCACTGGCCAGGGTCCAAGAAGGCTGAGCCAGAAATGCAACCTGTACCCTCACTAGTGTCTTTACCAATTTTTTTAAAAATTTGAGCAGTACCCTCAAAAGATGCATATCTACCTATTTCTAAGTCGTAAGTTAAAGAAAATCATCAGTTGTGGCAAGAGTGTCTGTTGCCTCCTGCTACCCCTTTTCCATTCCTCTAAAGTGTTAGAACCCCTTAGCTGGACACAGAGCTGTCCAAAATGAAGGCTGTATGTTCTCTATCAGAGTGGCTGTGAGAGCCATTTGGGTCAGGTTCTGGTCAATGGGATTTGAGGGCAAGTGATATGTAAATTCTGGACCATCCCCACCCCGCACTTCCCCCATGCTGTCCCCTGGAGAGTGGACTTGGTAGCAAGCCATCTTGGCCTCTCTGGGCAAGGATAAGAGCTAGCAATGGGGAAGTGACGGGAGAGGCGGAGCCTGGGTGCCTGGAGCTGATGGAGCAAAGACTTCGTGCCAGCCCCCGCCAACCGCCTTAGACTCTTCTCGAGAGACTAGTTTGAGTTCTGCTGTCATGCATCTGAACCTGTGTTTGAACTATGTTGTACTCTTACAATAACATTGTGTACATAAAACACACACTATGAAAAGATGGTATTTTAAAATGAACTTTTTATTTGGAAAGTTTAGATTCACAGACAACTTGTGAGAAGCGTTCAGAGAGTTCATGTATACCCCACACCCAGTGTACCCTATTACTAACTTCTTCAGTATGGGTAGGTTCATCACAATTATGAGCCAATGCTGGTACATCATTATTTTTTAAACCCTTGCTTTACAATAGTATTTTTTAAATAAATAGACAATTGCCATTTTCTCCCTAACCCCGTGCATCTTGAACCCTTCCATATGTGTGCACCCCAGGGGGGACCATTGCTCAGGTGGCCCCTGTGAGTCCTCTTGCTGGTCACGTGGCACAGGAGCAAGGCACCGAGGGGGCGCGCAAGAGGATGGGAGGCAAGGGGTGCGAGTGGTGCGCGGGGACTGAGAAACGGAACAGCTGGTATCACCAAGGATCAGTTCAGAAAGCTGCTTGGAAGTCGGGTTTCGCCAGGACATATGGGGCCTGCTGAGAGGAGGAGCCTGGCCCATATGCAGACCCCAGGAGTGGGCAGGAGCAAGGGCGAGTGGGGGGGCCGTGAGGTATATTGGATTTGCATCAGGAATGTGGGCTGGGGAGCAGCAAGGGCCAGGCTGACTCAGGGAGGTGGGTGGGAGGCTTCTGTCCCAGGTCTTGGGTGCTTTCCTTGGTGCAGAGCCTGTCTGTCTGTTTTTGGGCCCAAGGCACGGCCTGTTCTGCTGAGTTCTGTGCACCCTGGTTCCTCATTAAAGCAGTGGGGTTTTCCTGGCCCCTTCGGAGTCCGTGTATCTGGAGGGCAGCCATAATCCTGGAGAAAAATCACAGCAAGACTCCCCTTTCAGGACAAGCTGGGGGATGAGATCTACTGGGAGAACCATGGCCTTTCTGGAATGCATATGGAACGCACACGCCGTGCACACCACATACCCCATGCAGGCAGCTTCTGTGCAAATTCTGACTCCCAGCGGGGAGCAAGAGCTGAACCCAGGAGAAACTCCTGGTCCATCCTAAACTGAGAGTGGGGGAGAGTGGGCAGTAGCAGGATGAAAAGGAGCCTGGGTACCCTGAGCCTTAAGTCCTGGGCCCTTTTCACTACTTGGAATCACGGAATTCCTCCTGGACCTGGCGTTTCTAAAATCCAGGCTACTTTTTGGCTATGCCAGCCGGTGCTCCTCCACCTGGAGTATCTCCAGACCTGCCCCTCCACTGGGCCAGTGACAGATGGGGCAAATGAGGACAGCTGTGGTCACAAGGTGATTGTTCACCTAGCTGGTTAGCTCTGACCAGGCTGAGGTCCTGGCTCTCGGCAGTCTTCCTGTAGGTGGGAACATACTATCAAGTACAGATAATTTTGTCCAAACCGATAGTGCCTAGAGAATGAAACTTACCCAAATATTGAGGGGGGAAACTAGGGTTCTCTGTACTTGGGCTGGTTCTGCCCGCATCCCCAACACTGTCTTCCAACTCTCACTCCAGGCCTCACCCTAATCACTCACTTCCCCCAACATGCACGGTTCAGTCGAATTTAATATGGGTCATTCCTTACACACCACCTTTCTTGTTCCCATGCCTTTGCCCAAATCTTCCTATACCTGGGAGTGCCACCAGCCCCCGACTCTCCTACCAAAATCCTACTGTCCTCCAAATTCTGAATTAATCCCACCTCCTCTAAGCTTTCCTGATTTCCCTGGCCACCTGCTAAAAGGTGATGAAAATCTCCCCATCCTCTGTGTCCCCAGAGACACATTTACTCCCTGGCATTACGGTCAGCTTTATTTATGTACATCTGTGTCCAGCAAGAGACCATGAGCTGTGGGGGCATGGACTCTGACCCCTTGGTTTCTGACTCTTTCGCCCCATCTCCAACTCTGAACTGGAAGGGACTCCTGGTACATCCTGCACTCAGGGCTGGGGAGAGTGGTCTAGCATTTTTTCTGTGTGGGAAGCACAGAGCTTTCTTCTCTGTCACCCTCTGAATCAGAACAATCCAAATGAACTGTCCTTCCCTTAAGCTGGGGGAGGCCAGGACTGTGTGAGGACATAATGCTGGGTCTTGGGAGCCATGAGATCAGCCAGGGATCCTAGAAATTAGCCTGTCAGACATCAGGACCATCGGGACTCAGGAGGAGGAGGCTAGGCTGGGCGAAACGGGAGGCCCAGTCCTTGGGAAGGGTCACCAGAGCCCCAGGTGGGCAGAAGGACTGAGTCATGGATTCCCAGGAGGCTCTGCGGGGCCAGAGGAGGAGAGGAAGCAGGACCGGTCATCGCCGTGAACCCACCCAGCCCCTCCTCCTGTTCCCTCCTCCCCACCACCCCCCATGGCTCTGCTTTCCCTCCCACTGGGAAGATGAGATGCGGGAGAGGTGGAGGTAGAAGCCGGAGGCTGAGGGCAGGCTGGCAGTCCCTTTTTGGAATTGTCTTCAATGCCCTTGTAAAGATGGGCTCCACATACACCACCCAGAATTCTATTTTGAATACAGAACAAAGGGTATAAACTTAGAACTCTTTGTAAACCATCTCTCCCTGACACAACAGATGATTTGTTAAATGAATATTTAAAACTCCTTCCTCTGTGGAAGGTTCTCCTGCAGCAGGCCACGAGGGTTCTTGTTATGTTCGCTGCCCTGTCAGGCAGTGTTCAGGGGCACAGCCATAGTTGCTACCTGCCACCTGTCTACCTCTTTCCTCCTCAAAAGGTCTCCAGAGACACACCCAGCAGCCCCCAGAGCTTCTGCAGGGCCAGTTCCCATCTTCAGCTTCCCCTACATCCTCCATGCCAACCCGCCCCCAGTCCTTCTGCGCCTTTTCCCTCCAAGTGCTGCTGGGATCCTGGGGTGGAAGGCGCTTGGCAGCTCCATGGGTTTCCCAGGCAGCTAACATTCCCCTAGACTCTGAATACTAGCAACCTTCACCCCAGTGCAACCATGCCCTTGGGCTTGGAACCGGAATCATTTAAATTCATCTTCCTCTTCCTTTCCAAAGGCAAGTGGGGTGGGCTGGGAAGCAATGAAACTCCTCCCCACTTTTGGTGGCACTCAAACTCTGACTCTAGCCAAGAACAAGAAAATTGCCTGGGATTAAGTTCTCCATGCTTCTCTGAGAAAGGCCAGCTCACCTGCCTGGGAAGCCCCAACATCATCAGGCAGAATTTGCCCAGGTACCTACAAAATCATGAAGAACGTCAAACCAATTCTGTTTGGCTGTGGAGAACTTGATGATTTTTTGAAATTTGCCTCCAGCTGACCTTCCTGACTTTACTGAATATTAAAATCCATGCATTCCCTAGACACGGGTAGAGGAAATGAGATGAGATCTGGCCACAGACAAGTCTCAAAACAGTCTACATGAAAATGTCTTGAGAGGCTATTCTCTGAGAAGTTTTTTTTTTAGAAAAAGTCACAGGAATTGAAGACAGTCTAGGTGCTGTCTAGGTTCAATATTTTCTTTGCTTTGGAAATAAAACCAGAGTCCTAGAGTATCAGCGCTGGAAATCATTTAAACTGACCATTGAAACCATTAAGTCTACCCCCGACCTTGCATAGTGAGGAAACTGGAGCCCACATGGTAGGCAGGCTGCAACTTAAGATGAGAGCACGCCTCCCCCGCTGCATCAAAACTTGGGAGTCATATTCCCTTTTACCCAGAAGCCAGTCAACATGCCCAGCTCCCTTCACCCTACAGCTCTTCAAATCCACGTGGAGATTTCTGCCCAATCGTATTTTTATGCACCTGCTGGGTGTATCTTTTTTGTATGTGTCATCATGTACATTTTAATGACTTATTTCCCTTATTAGCCTGCAAGCTAGAGAAAATTGAGTCCTTGGGTTTTTTCTTGTAAACCCCATGTTAATGACTCATTACTAGAGACTTCTCACTAACTGCCTCCTGGCAGCCTTTTCTGGTGTGCTCCAGCCTCTGTCTGGGGTTCAAGTCCTGATTCTGCTCCTTGCCAGCCAAGTGATCTTGGGCAAATAACTTCCCTCAGAACTGACACCAAGGGAGGGCTTTAGTCCTCATAGTTGTGTAACCCAATGAGTAAAGTAAAAACAATGCGGGGTGAAACCCAGCTTCAGAATGCATCCCTTGGCACCCCATCACCTAATTATAACCCATTAGTTAAGTTGATTAAAATTCTGAAGCTGCTGCTGTGTCCCACCCCCCACCCCCCACACGCCCCTGCTCAATATCCTCATCTGGAAAAGGGAGAAAATAAATCACATAGGGTCATTGGAAAAGTTAAATAAAATAGGCCAGATGATGTACTTAGCACTTTGCAGACCTGTTTAGCACATGTTAGCCCCAGTCCTGTAACAGGTTAGGGAGCCAGTGACAGATAAAAGGTCCCTGTGCTGAAATGCTTACAGACCCACAGAGGAGCAGACACTGCTTCCCAGTGTCCAGTGGGATAAAACCGTGTCACAGGGATGACCTTGAGCCCAGAGCTCTGAGTGGCTGACTCTTCTGTCACTGGCCCTGCACGGGGAGCCATCCTGCCCAGCTAGGGTACCCACTGCTGCCCATGGGAGCGACTGGGAAACCCTGTCCATTTGGGGCCCTCCGGTGGGTGCAGCTGTGTTGGTGTGGGGGCTGAGGGGGATTCTGTGCTTTGGGAAGGGGGAGAGGGGGAGGGGACAGAGGGAAAGAGGGGATCTTTGTATACCAGGAGCAGCAGGTGAGTCCATGGTCTTTCACATTCTAGCCAAGCAAGTAGCTTTCTCCATTGGAGGAGAAGCCAGCCAGCGACAGCCAGGCTGGAGCCAATCCTCCCTCTGGTTTTGAAGGGCTGTGTGCCTCTTACACCCTGCCTGCTGGCCCCAGACCTCTGCAGCACCGCCCACAGCTCTGCAGAAAACCCTGCCCCATGCAGAGCTCCCCACATTTCACCAGCGCTGAGAGCACCGGCTGGCAGGAGAAAGGCTCTGACTGCCTCTGCTCTCCACCCTCCAGCTGTCACTCCCTCCATGCCCACCACCTTGGCAGGGGGCAGCCCCCACTCCCCAACCCAGTCTGGTCCAGCAGGCACAGTTTAAGTTTCCACAGAAACTCTGACTTTCCTGGGGTTTAGAGCAGGCTGGGCAAGAAGGGAGGTGGGTGGTTTAGCCCAGCCACAGCTCCAACTGCTGCTGGCTTCTGGAACCCCTCTCCTCCCTCAGCTTCTGGCAGGGTAGGGCCACCATGGAGGCTTGGCAAAGTCTGGCAGGAGGGGGCGGGAGAGCTATTGTCGGTTCCTCTCCCTCCGCTCCCGGGAAGCCAGAGCAGCAATCACACCTGAATGTCATTTTCAGCCTTTCAAAGAACTTTCGAAATTTTATTTCACTTAATCCTCATTATTTCCCCACGAGGCAGCAAGATAATTAAGATGAATCCCTTTGGCCAAAAGAGAAGCAGAGTCCAGAGGGAGCAAAATGACGTGTCCGTGGAACCCGTGGAACCTTTCCCATGCCCCGTCACCACCACTCCCTCCCCAGGTGGCACACCGGACTCCCAGAGGTCCCCTCAAAAATGTCTTTGCACTTTCCACAGCCTCCCCTTGTAGGAAAGGAACTGGAGGTGCCCCGTTCAGGGAGCACCTGGGGCAGCAGAAGGAGGGTGATTCTCTCCCGGGCACCAGAACCTGCCCTCCCTTCTCTCCTAAAGAATGACTCCCCTCCCAATCTTGTGGAAACCTATGCTTTGTGATCAACGCAGTGTCCTGGGCAAGTCTTTTTCTTTATCAGTGGGAGCACCCCAGAAAGAGAGAGGCTTTGTCTGTGTTTTTTTTTTCTGTAGGGGTAATGGGAAGCTTCAAAAGGTAGAGGAAATTAGAGAAGATTGGGAAGCAGATGTGCAGAAGAGGAGAAGGTGTGCACAATGTGTGTGGCCAGGGACAGGAGTTTCTGGGGTTCGGTCCATATATGCCTACCTCTGGGCAGTTTCTTGTGTGGACTTACTGACCAGAGCCCACTCTGGCTTAGGAAGAGAATGTCTCCACATGTTGCATCCCAATAAACCCATTGTACGTTGAAAATGCCTTAAGTTGAAAATGCATTTAATGCACCCAACCCATGACTGCTCATTCCTGAATCTACAGGACCAGAACCACTGAGTGCATCCCTCTGCCTCTGTGCCGCCCATCTCTCAACTCCCCCCAGTGAGCAGTCGGAACCCTCATCTGGAAGGTTGCTAGGGAAGGAGATGCCTTGAACATCTGTTCCTGGGTCTCTAGGCTCAAGTGGGTTTGATGTTTTTCTTTGGGTCTAGACTTAATCTTTCTGGCTGTATTTTTAAAAGACCTCTTCTGATCTCTGTGGAGGGGAGCAGGCATGGTGCCAACAGGCAGGAAATGAAATCACAGCGCTGATGGTTTCCCTCTTTTCTTTCCTTCCTTTCCTCCCTCCTCCTCCCCTGTCACCCTGCCGCCTCCATCCTGGGGACTGCTCGTTAGGTGTTTTCACTGCGATGGGCAACGCCCGTGTATGCGGTGCCTCTGTGTGTTATAGATTTTTGCCGTGAGCCTCCAGGCTTCTCCTTGTGGTCCTGACAAGGGAAATCCTATAATGAAGGATTTCACGGAGCTCCATAGGCTGGGAGAGGCTTTTCTTGCCATCTGTCACTTTACTTCAAGCCTTGGCCTTCCTGTTCCCAAACGCACCATCCCAGGCAGAATCTCAGGCTAGGGAGCAAATGTGGGCTGGGACTGTGGACTGGGCTGCAAAAGAACCAAAGCAAGTACCTGGGGTCCAGATGCCATTACGGTGGGGAACTAAGGAGGACAGTACACGCCTCAGGGGGTGTGGATGGGAGGCAGTATGGGTGAGAAGAGTTAAAGAAAGGAGAGCCCCTCAGCTTTCCTTTGGAAGGAGATCCTATATACACGAAGGACGGCAGAAGAGTCCCACAGCCCCTGGCAGAACATCCCAGCCAGACACTCAGGGATAACATTTTTACCAAAGAAAGCAGAGGCCTTGGAGTCCCGAAAACCTGAATCTAAATATTGACTCTACCCTTTTCTTGCTGACCTTGGGCCAGTCAGCTAACTTCCTTAATCTTCAGTTTCTTCACTTGAAAGTGAGGGGTGGCAATACAGACTTTGCAGAAGGAATAGGATAATTAATGTCCAGTGCTTGTCATGGCACCTGCAGACAGGTAGTGTGAAGCCACGATGGCTGCCAGGGCAAGTCTTCCTCTGCTTATGATGGGGTTATGTCCCAACAAATCCATAATCATAAGTTGAAAATATGGCAAGTTGGAAATGCATTAATACACTTACCCTACTGAACGTCACAGCTTAGCCTAACTTGCCTTAAACCTGCTCAGCACACTTCCATGAGCCTGTAGTGGGCAAAATCATCCGACACAACGCCAGTTTTATAATCAAGTGTGAATATCTCATGGGATTTATTGAATACTGCGCTGAAAGTGAACAACAGCATGGTTGTCTGGGTACAGGGCAGGTGTAGGGCTGTCCTCCCTTGGGATGGTATGGCTGGCAGAGCTGCGGCTCACGCCCTGCCCAGCATCGCAAGGGGATGATAGGGCAGATTGCTAGCCTGGATAAAGATCCGAATTCACAATTCGAAGTAAGGTTTCGGTGGAATGCAGATCACTTTTGTAACGTCATAAAGCTGAAAAATTTTAAGTGGAACCATCCCACATTGGGGACTGTCTGCACTTTCAGAGGACAGACCCTTTCCACCTGGAAGGTAAGAGAAACCAGAAAGCCTGCTCTGGCCTCTCCCTGCTGACTGGATGCTTGAAGCTCTCCAAAGGCATCTCAACCAGGACAAACAGTGGGTGGGAAAGCAAGCCTAGGGCTTTGATGCTAGCGAAGGGCCATCTCTGACCAACTTTCCCATGTCAGGTTGATAGGGAGACTGAAAAAAAACGCCCAGTCTCCAAGGCTCCACGACCAAATACCCGCCCGGCGCTGCTTTCAAAGGGCAAAGCCTTCGAGATGCACAAGGATTGTGATTGTTTGAAATGTTGGTAACATTTCATCTTCCCAGAGACCTTGTTCATTTATCAGGGTTCTTAAAACCCTTTTGTTCATAAGCTGGTGGTGAGCACAGAAAACATTCTATCTACTATCAGAGCACAGCTGTTCTGCAACAGAGACTTAGGGACAAAGCCCTTGGAAAGGAAGGGGGGAAATCCCACCAGGGGTACAAACATGGGAAAAGCAACCTGGGCAGAAAGGCGGCCTTGCGAGCAACAGCTGCCTAACAAGCAGTGTGAGAAAAAGAATCAGCACACTGACAGTGGGCCCCTGAGTTCTCAGTAAAACTGTGACCGAAGGAAGGCCCAGGGCTGAGCTCCTCTGTAGGGCCTGGCAGTCAGGCACGAGGCCCCAGCCAGGGCCCCTAAAAATGTTTGAAGTAGGTGTGGAGCCTTGAGTAACATCTTCTTAAGGGCCAGTGTGGCTGGAAAAAAAAAAAAGCCTAGTGGAAAACTCTGTCCATCCAAGGCCACAGAAGCCCAGGAAATATTTTCTAAAAAGGGCTTTGATTGCTCCTGAAAGCACAAGACAGAGTGAGCAGGGCCAGGCCAAGGCGGGGACCGTGTGATGCTAGCCATTGGTTGCATGAAGTAGGGGCAGACAGGTCCGGAGCCCAAGATTTATTTTCAGCTCTTAATTATTTAGTTGGGAGTCGTGTAGAACTTCACGAATTCGGATAAAGGGAAAATCATGTCCACATTTGTGAAATATCTTTAAAGTAGAAATTGTTTTAAATGTAATTTTATTTCATAATCAAAGCCAAATTCTAAAAGGGAAAAAAGACAAGTCAATGGAGGTAAATTCAACACTGAAAATTAATTTGCCTTGCAATGAGATTTTAGTATGTTACAAAAGTTACAAGCTTGAATTCCCGCATCAGAAAGACCTGGGTGTGAATGCTGATGCTGCATGACCTTGAGTAAACGTTTAACCTCTCTGAGCCTGGGATTCCTCAACAGCTGGACTGAGAATAAAGGCATCTACTTCACAGGGTTGCTGAGAAGGTTAAGTGAGCTTCTTCTAATGTTTAGAAGAGAGTGGGAACCTACACAGAAGCTGCCATTGCAATGAGAGGAGGTTATAATGATATTTTGTTGCTATCAGAAATCCCAGTCAGAAAATTTAGCAGTGGCAGTGGGGGTGGTGTTGGGGGCGGGGGGTTGTCTCAGGTTGACCACTAATTGGATCCCTTAAAACCCCCAGGCCTCAGTTTCCTCTGGAAATGATACCTTTCTACTCTACCTGATGTGAATGTCAAAGGTTATGGAAGCTTATGAAGCGTAAGGACATATATAAATATGATCTAGGATGATTATAAAGTATTCTTATTATGCAATTTATTTCCCCTTGTTTAGCAAACACTCTAATGCAAGAACTTGGAATGATCAGCTAATTATTCTACCTGATATCTGAGATCTGATCTCTGGCTTTGTCTGGATCCTGATTTTAAAAACAGCAGGAGAGAGAAACAGACAAACAACCAAGGAAATTTGATGGTATTAAGGAATTATTGTTAATTTTTGTTAGTTGTGGGCATGGTATTGTAGTTACATATGTATATATGAGAGAGTTCTTACATGTTACACATGGAGTATTTACAGAAGAAATTATGTGAATATTGGATTTGCTTTAAAATCTATGTAGGAGGGGGAACTGGAGACAGGTGTAGATAAAAGAAAATTGGTCATACATTAGTAACTGTAGAGTGAGGACACATGGGAGGTTTTTATATTATAGTTTTTATCTTTATGTTTTAAATTTTTCCATAATAAAAGGGGCAAAAATCCAAAAGGGAGATCTATGACAGCATCTATGACAGGACCAAATAGAGAGTCCTCCCTAGGGATGATCAAATATGTTGGATATAAGGAAAATGCACAGTAGTGGGAGAAAACTGGGAGTCAGCTCGCCACAGACAAAGCCTTGTGATGTGACAAGTCACTTAATTTCTTGAAGCTTTAAAATGAGCAGGAGTGACTCAATGCCCCTTTCAACTTTAACATGGTATGCTTTACAAGGATTTCAAAATCAAGTACATTTTGCCAGATTTTCTGAATGGAATATATAAGTCTCACTTTCAAGTGAATGAAACCATTTAAAGTGCACCAGAAATGCTCTCAATTTAAAGAATCACCAAGAGAGAGAGAATGTCTAGATAAGCAACCAATCCTTTGGTGAAGCATACCTTCTTCCCCACTTTTTCTGCAGCTTCCAATGTATTTGTCACTCTTAAAGGCCAACTGACCAAAACAGAGTTTGGAGATGTTCTTCCAAATGCCATTGTAATGAACTGAAGGTCACTTTGAAAAAAATCCTTTATGTTTCAAACCTTACAAAAAAATCTCTCAAAAACTGAGTCTACTTTCATATCTTAGCAAGGACAGAAAAATGATGCAACCTTCTTGGTGATCTTGGTTAGGAGCTTCTTCTGACTTGAGGTCACCACTGGGCACTAGCTCTTATTGTTCAAGATTGGAGACATAGACCTAGGAGGTAGAGATCAAATCTAGTCCATGCTGCTGCCTTGGAATCTTCTGGAAGTTGCATTTTCATCATCAATCCTTGTATGAGTCAGTTTTATTTTATATTCCCCTAGAGGTGGAGGACAGAAGAAAGAAGAGCAGTTAATAAAGTGTTTTTGAGCCAATTAATCAAGGTTTTACTGAAATGGGTTGTCTCTCAGCACCCCTCATTTCCAACTGCTTCTTACCTTTCTCTTTGCTACTATAAAACTGTGTTTACTCACACATCTGACACCAAATGTGTGGGCTTTTCCACCACACCAACCAATTCTCTGTCTAAACACTCACTGGGTGTCCTACAATTCAATTCATTTATGATACTAACTACCTGGAATTAGCACAGACCTTACAAGCAAAGCGCTCAGGCCCACAGACTGTGCCTACATTAAATGCCAGTTAAAAGTCCCATGCTGCCACCTGTAATCCTGGCCAATGGCTGTAAATTCAGGAATTCCCACAACACCTATCTCAGTTTGATAATTTGCTAGAATGACTCACAGAAGTCAAGAGCAGTTTACCTACCATTACCAGTTCATTATAAAGGATATTATAAAGGATAAAAATAAACAGCCAGATGAAGAAGTAACTAGGGTAAGGTCTGGAAGGATCCTGAGCACAGGAGCTTCTGTCCCCATGGAGCTGGAGTCACTACCTTTCTAGACATGATTGATTAAACCACTGGCCACTGGTGAACTATGAGTGGTCTTACTAGAACAAGAATGCTCCTACCACCCGAGAAATTTCAAAGGATTTGACAGCTACGCCAGGAACTAGGGACAAAGACCAAATATATGTGTGTGTGTGTGTGTGTGTGTGTTTTTATTACATCACAGCTATCCTAAAGACTTATAATAAAATTTTCTAGGATGCTGCCTGCAAATCTCTCACTTCCTCCAAGAAGTACATGAGTTTGACTAGCAAGAATTCGACACTATTTTGTCCTCTCAAAAGCATCTTAACTCACTGATCTGTGAAAATGCAGACAATAAATGTCTTTGAACATCAATAAGCCAACATTTACTGAGCATCTACTGTGTACAGGCACTTGCTAGGAGCTATAGGAGATACAAAGGAGTCAGAAGCCCCCTGACTTCTCTTCGCTGAGGACAAGCCTGAGACAAATCCCAAAGTTCCATGCCGGGGGTTTCAGCATTGTGTTCAAGTCCCAGCTTGAGTCTTAGCTACTGAGGACTTGGGCCTCTGTTTCCTGCTCTGTAATACAGTGACAATAATAACATTGCTCCTAGGGTCACTGGGAGGATCAAGTGAGATAATCCCCCAAAAGCAGTTACAACAGTGCTCAGCACATGCCAAGAGCTGAGTGTTGGGTGAGCATCTGAGAAATGTAACCGCGAGAAGCAGCTAACACCAGGAGACACCATACCAGAGAGGTGACACCTAACACCCAAAGCCAAACGAACAGCAGAGAGCGCATATTTGCTCTAAGAACGGACTGACTGGGCTGGATTCCAGAATGTCTGAGGCTTCTGTCACCTGAATGACTGGTCTAAGCCTCAGCCCACTGGTGAGCCCTGCCCTGAATGAATGAGAACTGGTCTGAATCTCAGAGTACCCAGTCTTTTTGTCCTCTGAAGAAAACTGAGTTCGACAGCTGTTGGGGGGTGGTTGGTCAGGGAGGGCTTCATGGAGGAGGTGGCAGTGTAGCCAAGGCTTTGAAGATGGATAGGGTTTCAGAAGGTTAGGGGGCAGAAATAATGAAGAAGCCAACTTAAAGTTGACCTGTCTCCTCTCCCTAGTGGCCCCTCTTTTGGGCACAGTGTCTACAGCCACCTCTTCCAGGTTTGAACATTGTGCACTGTTAGGGACCCATCTTTCCTCCTAAAATGCTCCCGCTCTTGCCCAAACAGAAACCTTTTTCTTGCCTGGCTTTTGGGAGAGTTGCTACCTACATCCCCTATTTGACAGAACAGCCCTTCTCAGAGCTGAAGGCTGAGGTCATGCCAACCCCTCCCTTAGGTTTTCTCTTCTCCCAAGGACCACGTTCTGCTGGTCTCCGAAAAGCCACGACTCACCCTGGTGCACTGCCCAGCGTGGGGGTGTCAACCCAAGAGTGGGCTTTGAGGCCTCCCCTGGCAGGGCCCCAGGCTTGCGGCTGCCTGCTGTCTCTCTGCCACCCTCCATCTCCAGACTTGCAGGACGTGGCTGTCCCTGGCACCCCTCCCCAGTTCAGCTCAGAGAATCTGTTCTCAGTACCCTGGCATCCCTCTCTGGGCCGCTGCAGATTTCAAGTGGAAAAAACAAAAACTGAGGAATGTTTTATCACAAAATATAAGCAAATATAAATCCCAACTCGGCCTCTTAGTTGGCTGGGTGAAGTTGGGCAAGTTACCTAACTGTTCTGTGCCTCAGTTTCCCCAACTATTAAACACGGATAATTGTGGTCCCTATCTCAGTGCTGTTGTGAGGACTGAGTGCGTGACCATAAAATAAGAACTTGAAGCAGAGCCTTGCACAACGTGAGGCACTATTATGTCATGTGCTGTTATCATGGTTAAGAAAACAGTACTGAATCAGGTGGGCATCGGGATGTCCCTTCACCTGGCTGGGCTTCAGTTTCTTCGTCTTTGTAAAATGGGGATAATAATAGTACCTAGTTCATTCTGTCAGAGGGCCAAACGAGATGCTGCTTGCTAACGGATTTAGGTCAATGATTTAGGACCGTACTTGGCATATAGTTAAGTCAGAAAAGGTTTACACTCTGTTAAAAAAAAGAAGAAGAAGAAGAAAAAAAGAAGGAAAGAAAGAGAGGAAGGAGGGAATCAAGAAAGGGATGGAGGGAGGGAGGGAAGGAGAAGAAAGAAAGAAAGAAGGGCAGATAGACCCTGGTTAGAAAAGTAATGCCCAAACCAACTCATCAGAGAAATAAGAGCCCCACAGCTTGGCCTCCCAGATGCCTGCATTTTTTAGCCCCCTCAGGGAGTCGCCACACCTGTGTCATCTCACATCCCCCCACTGTGCCCAGCCTGGGGTCTTGCATAGCGTAACCCTTGAAGTAACCCAGTACTGAGTGAACAACATGCCTGCCTGACCACCCAGGAAACCAGGAGAGGTAAAAGAATCCCTTTTAGAATTTTTCTCTACTTGCTCAACACAGAGCTCCCCCATCTGGGAGGGTGGCTGCTGTGGGTGGCACAGATTATGTGGATCAGCACGTGGCACTGAGCGCGGTGGTCAGGAGCCCAGGCTTCGGCTTTTGAAAAAGTGGTTCAAGTCTCGACTCTGCTAGTCAGTGGCTGCAGGATTTGGGTAAATTTTTTCCTCCTTCATAGACTCACTTTCCTCCTTTGTAACATGGGAATTGTGATAATTATTCTACAGTGGAGTTGTGAAAATTAAATGAATTATCTGTAAGATGCCTAGCACAGTGTCTGGTAAATGCTTAATTAATTGGGGCCAATATTATCAACTCTGGATTTCTCAAAACCCTGAAGGCAGCAGTGCATTCCATTCAGGAAGTAGTTTAGGGAAAATCTATGCCTTCTTAATTTTTCTGGTTGGGGTCAGGAGAAGGGTGTAGCCGTGGCCTGAGTCCCTGGAGCCCTCGGACCAGTGGCCCAGCATCACCGACATGTGCCCTCCCTGCATCAGGGTCACCATCCTCCTCTGACCGCGACTGTCAATCCATCACTGTCAACACCCCCCCTTCTGCAGAGATGGGAGCACGCTGGCATTGTTTTCTCCAGCCAGTGGCTCCTCGCTGGCCTGTGATTGGTACCCCAGGCATCCCAGCTATGTCAGCGTGACTCAAGTTGTGTGTGTCTGACATCCACATGGCCCCGTAGAAGGCCGGCTCCAGCCAAAGGTTATTTGGAATGCTGCGGAACGTTTCAGGGCTGTCAAGTTATCTTTTTGGGGTTAGGCCATTGAAGTAGCATCTGATGTTTTATGGAACAAATGAGATAAACTGCATGTCGAAGTCCATGGGGGCATAGAGAGGATTTTTATGGATGTATACACAGTGGCAGCTAAAAGCAGGTAGTTTGTTTTTTCAAAAACTGGGGAATTTTCCCTCCACGTGGCTATTCTACTTCAAAGCAGAAACAATGCCCAAAAGTGAAGCATAGAGTTGGCTTTGGTAGCAGATTCTGGAAGACCTGGGGCTGCTCGGTCAGCTGTCAAGAACATGGACCCATCTGTCTGGCTCATATCACCCCAGATTGCTGTCTGCTTGTCTTTAAATTCTCCACCCAACCTTCATCACATACCCTGAAGAAAAAATTCTCTTTCACGCAAATCTAACTCCCTCTTGGGTGCCTCTTAGTCCACATGCTGAGGTCTCTCCATCCCCGTGCTCCCCCGAGGTGGCTGATGGTTCCTGCCATGCCAGCCCATCCTTAGCCTTGGCTGCATAGCACGCACTTGCCCACTTCGTTCCTGTGCCTCGTTTCCTTTGTCCAGAGCATCTTTCCTTTCCATCTCTGCTGCTATGCAGCCAACCAAGTGGTCTAACAAAAAGTTCAGACAAATAACAGGCACACTGCCAGGCAATGATGGGAAAATAAGCAGACCAAGATCAGAGGCTTCCCTTTCTCCAGCTGGAATTCAATCGCCACCTCCTCCATGCTGCCCTCTCCATCGTCCACTCAGCTGAGCCCCTCAATCTCTCCCTTCCTGCACTCCCATAACATTAGGGTGGCCTCTATTCCCCTCTCTCCTATATTAAAGTGAGAGTTATGTGTGCATGATCCCTTTTACACTGTAAGGTTATTGAAGATAGGGGCCTCAAGATGTTCATTTCCTTTCTTGGACCTCTTAATTTACAGAAACAAGACTCCAAGATTTTTCTCCTTCCATGGACCCCCGAATGTACAAAGAAGCAAAGTACAGTGACATCTGATGGAACATTATTTATAAAAGCAAAAAGTTGGCGAGGGTGGGCTCCCAAATGCCTATTAATTATAGGAAGTATTAAATTATGATACATTCTTACTATTCAGAAGCATTCTGCACTTACTATGAATGAAGTAGATCTATACGTACTGGCAGAGAAAGACTCCAAGAGATTATTGTTAACCGAAAAAAAAAATCATGTTACAGAACAGTACATTTGGCATGATCCTATTTTAAACTCTTACTCAAAAAAGAAAACCAAAAAGTAAAGATCTCTCCTATGTGATTAGGAAGGTGGTAGGTTACCTGAAAATGTTGGGAAAGTGAAAATCGTTAAAAAAGTAATCATACATAGCTTAAACGTTTTTTTGAAGTGAATACACATTTATTTACCAATCTCCTATGTCCATCCAAAGCTTATTTTTCTCACATGGGTCTGATGATAGAGCTCCACATCATCTTTCTTCTTTAAACCACACCCATGAGGTTTAAATTTAAGATTTTTAGTTTCATTTTCTGTAAAGTGGAATGAGAACTAGAAGGTATGGATACAGTGATTTTAGTGCAGGATCCTAAATCACAGTATGTACAAGCTGGGTGAACTTGCCACTTAGTAAACTCTGCAAACATCAGTTTGTCATTCGGTACCACAGGCCATGCACAGAGCTGTCATAAGGAGCTGAGAGGAGAAGAGATGATTCTGTGTGTACAGTGCCTAGAGCTCAGTAAGGCTGAGCCACTCTACGAAGTGTTTGGCTTTCCTATTATTATGACACAGTCAGAAGATGAAGAAACACCAGGGGACCACTCTATCTGGGACTCTGGCCACCTTCTCTTTCTACCTCAAATATGCTCAAACTCCACAGATGGGGGACATGAGTATCCTGGCATAAAGCGTAGGAGAATGAGAACCTTCTATGTGACGGAATAGTACTAGATGGCATGGCAACATACAGCTTAGTAAGTTAGTTTCTGTTCTAAAGGACATTATAATCTCATGACAATATATATGTGTACTGTATTCAATATACAACTTGGATAAACATGGATATTGGATACACATAATACACATGGGAAAGTAATAATAATAGAGAGTAACAGGATATTTTCAGTGACAAATGATTTTTAAAAACTAATAAAGAAACTTAAAGACTAAATTTTTTAATTGGCTCAGGCAATGGTCAGGGGGACTTCAGGGGACACTTGATGAAGCCTCTGGTTCCAGCTCTCTCAGATTTTCTCAGCTCTGCCTTACTACATGTGTCAGGGTGTCAGCTTTGTTCTCAGGCTCAATTTCTGTTTGTATTAAAAAAATTTTTTTAAATTGTTCCAGCAAATTCCAGGCCTCACATCTGAGACCACCTCACCAAACTGCAGTGTTGAAAGTCATTCTGGACTAGTCAAGTTCATGTGCACATTTCTTACCCACACATTCTGGCAAGACTGTTGCTCAGCTTGGACCAGTCAGAACTCAGCCCAAGATCTGGTGATAGAATCAGTTCACTGAGTACTTCTTCCATGTATCAGGCATTGTGCTACTTGTCTTTACATATTTGTTTGCATAGCAACCCTAGGAGGTAAGTGGTACCAGTATCTCTAGTTTGTAGTTGAGGAAATGGAGGCCCAGAGAGGTTAACTAATTTTCCCAAGGTTGCACAACTGTGTAGTAGAGCCAGGATTCATACTTTGGCCCTCTGAGTCCAGACCCCACATTTATAACCACTAAACTATAGGGTCTCCCAAGGTGTAAGTCCCAAAGTGGGGCCTGATGTGTAGTGCACACAATGTCTTCTGGGGAAATTGTGAGGGAAGAGAACTTGGCCAGGCTAAGGTGATGATGGAAAAGGCAGGCTTCAGCTAGATCTTAAGTCAGGGTGGGAAAAATAGATGAAGTGAAATTTCAGAGACAGGAATCATATTATAGCAGAAATAACAAAGGCAATGGAGTCAGACAGTTGCCAGTTCTGCTACTCATATATATAATCTGGGTGACCTTTTCCAAATTATTTGACTTCTCTGAGCCCATAGGTAGAAAAAGAGACATCAGAGTGAATCAAAGATCCATAGGGAGAGTCTAAAGAGAGAGGAAGTCACACAATTATGGAAACCCTAACAGGGGCTAGTAAGAGTCAAGCCAATTCCTATGGAACAGTGGGAAGCCCTTTGGGAGAGTAAAGAGTGGGAAGACACAGCACAGGACTCACTATAGTGGACTCAATATAGAGCAATTATTCTACAACAACCTTACCACTGCCAGCTAGGAAACAGGAAAGAGGAGAATAAAGATGAAGCCTCAGGAACTGTAAGAATGTTCTAATAAAGATAGCTCCTTATGGTCACCCACTCCTGGAACTGAATGGGACACTGGACAACATATAGTACACTCTCTTATTTTAGACAAGCAGACACTTATATATGGGGGCTTGTATGTAAAGTGCCTACCTAACACAGTGACTGGTGAACAGTAGTTGCTCTATAGATAGTAATTATTATTTTTTGAAGTAACTTATCCAAAGTCTCAGAAGTTGGTTAGCGATTAAAAAAAAAAGATAAGAATTCATGTCTTTTAATGCCCAGTGTAGCTCCTTCCATTAGCTTTTTTTCTTCTATGACAGGTTTGAGATGAAAGATGCCAGATAGCACTAAAAGAAGGGAGAGGAAAGAAGAGTTATTTAGTCTCTGTCTTACCCAAAGCCAGCAACCAGAGAACCCAAAGTGGAGGAAATTATCATAGAAGGAAAATGTTGCAATAAGGACTAGACAAGGAGTTTGGAAACCACGTCTGCCATCAACTAGCTCAATGATCTAACCAGGGTAAGCCCCGGTTTACTCATCTATAAGGTTAGACATTTGGAAAAAATAATGTTTCCTTCTAACTCTGAAATTCTATGAAAGTTAAGTTCTGCTCTTAACACTGCAGTAGCTTTCTTTATAAGAGAATAAAACTGAATGCTAGGGAAAAATTTATAGGGCAAAGGTCACATTAAAATGGAAAGTGAGAAAAAACATGCAAGTTGGCTTCAAATCTATGAAAAACTCTCTAGTCACACAGGGCAGGGCAGAAATAAGACCTAGGAGCACAAGCAACAGAGGCAGGTTTCTGTTCAATGCAAAGCAGATATTTTTCTATTTGTTTTGGGGGCTTTTATTAAGGGTATATTTTTATTATGATTGTTAGGTCTTCTACACGAATTGACCCTTATAACATTAAAAATTGTTCCTTTTTGCCTCTACTAACAATTTTTGTCTTAAAGTTTGTTTTGTGTGTTATTAGTATAGCTACTTCAGCTCTCTTTTGGCTAAGTGTTTGCAAGATATATATTTTTCCATTTTTTAACCTTAACCTTATTTGTGTCTCGGAATCTAAAGTTTGTTTCTTGTAGAGAGCATATAGTTGGATCATGTTTTCTTTACTATTCTGTCAATTACTTCCTTTTGATTTAAGTGTTCAGTCCATTTATTTAATGTAATTATTGATAAGTAGGATTTACATCTACATGTTTGCCATTTTTTATATGTATTATATCTTTTTGTTCTCATTTCCACTAATATCTTCTTTTGTATTAAACAGTATTATCTAGTGTGCTATTTAAATTCTCTTGTTTTATTTCCTTTTTTAAAAGAACATAATTTTCTTGGTGTCATGGGGATTGCAATTAACATCAAGTTAAAATGTAAAATATCTATCTCAAATTGAACTCATGTCAACTTAATTTCAATAGTATACAAAATTTTACTCCAATATAGCACTGTTCCCTGTCACTCCTTTGTGCTATTATTGTCATACAAATTACATCTTTATGCATCATCAGCCTATCGACACAGTTTTATAGTTATTGCTTTTATAGTTTTATAGCTGGCTTTTACATTAGATAGAAGAAAAGTGTTACCAAAAGAAAAAAACAACCCTACATCTATGTTGTCTCTTATATTTACCTAGGTAGTTAAATTTACCTGTGCTTTTTATTTATTGGTGTGGATTTGAGTTACTGCCTAGTGTTCTTTCATTTAAACAGGAACTCCCTTTTATATTTCTTGTAGAGAAAGGTCTGCAAGCAACATACTCTTTAAGTTTTGTTTATCTGCAAATGTCTTAATTACTTCTTCACTTATGAAGGTTACTTTTGCCAGATATAGAAATCCTGGTTTAGAGTCTTTTCCTTTTAGCACTTGGAACTTTTTCTTACTGCCTTCTGGCATCCATGGTTTCTGCTGAGAAATCAGCTGTCAGACTTACTGACGATCCCCTGTGATGAGTTGCTTTCTTTCTTGCTGTTTTCAAGATTCTCTTTTTGTCTTTTGAAAGTTTGACTATGGTGTATGTAAGTGTGACTATTCTTGAGTTTATTCTACTGAGCTTTTTGGGTATGAAGATTAATGTTTTAAAGTAAGTTTGGGAAGTTTTCAGCTATTATTTCTTTAAATATTTTTCTGCCCTTTTCTCTCCTCTCCTCTGGGACTCCCATTATGTATGCTGGTATGCTTAATGGTATCCCACAGGTCTGTGAGACTGTTTATTTTTCTTCATTCTTTTTTCTTTCTGTTTCCTAGACTGGATAATCTCAATTGATTGATCTTCAAGTTAGCTTTCCTTTCTTCCACTACTTCAACTCTGCTGTTGAGGTCCCCTAGTGAATTTTTCATTTTAGTTATTGTACTTTTCAACTTCAGAATTTATAATTGGTTATTCTTAATTTATCTTTACTGATATTCTCTATTTCTTATATGTAATTCCTTAGAGAATTATATTTTCCTTTAGTGCTTTGAACATATTTTATTTTACATAACTGATTTAAAGTTTTTGTCTAGTAGGTGCAATATCTGAGCTGCTTCAGAGATGGTTTCTATTGATTGTTTTTTCTCACTGGTAAAGGCCATAATTGCCTATTTCTCTGTGTGTCTCATAACTTTTTATTGAAAACCAGTCATTTCAAATAATATAAAGCAGCAACTCTGAAAATCATATCCCACACACAAATAACAATTTGTTATTGTTGTTGCTGTGGTTTCTTAGTGACTTTCCAGGACTAATTCTACAAATTCTATGGTCATGTGCAACCACTGAAGTCTCCATTTAATTTGCTTCATGGTCAGCTAACGATCAGACAGTTTCCTTAAGTGCCTTAAACCAATAATCTAGTCTTTGCCAAGGAACTGTATGTATGTATGTGGGCATACCTTCAGCAACCCGGCAGACAGTTTAAAACTTTGCTTAACTGTCACTTTGTTGGCACAGAGGCTCAAGATCAGCTGTGGCAAGTTATTAGGGCTTTCTCAGGTTTTTCCTGGGTACATGCAAAGCCATGCACATGCATGTGGCCTTCCAGATTCCCATGAATATGTCATCGTTTCAAATCCACCGTGGATAGCACATTCCCCAGTGTTCCTTTTAAATCTTTATAGCCAGCGTGTTATTAGTCCCAGTGGGTATTACCACTTCAGGAAGTTAAAATGTTAAACAATTGCCACTGATTGTTTTGGACAAACATGTTGGAGGTAGGGTTGTCCACAAAGAGCAAGCTCTGGGTCAGGTCAAATAATGACAAACCCTGACAATGGAGCGTTTACAGAGAACTGTTAGATATGTCAAGTAATGACACTTTTCTGCCTTTAAAAAGGCAGAGACATTTGGAAAAGTGACAGGACAAAAGGAAAACCTACCTCGGGAGGCAAAAGTCACAGGCAGTGGTGGTCTGGTAAAAAGCAAGGCACCCAGTCCCAAAGTCCAAAGTAAGGAAAATCATTAAAACAGAAATGAGCAAGACATATCTAAGGCCGTTTAGAGAACAGGATGCATTTGTAAAACATGATAAAACATTGACAAGAGAAATAAGAAGAATGGGGAAATTGTAATAATGTAGTTTAAATGAAAAGAATCTATGCAAAGACTTAACTTCTTTAGTTTTGTAAGTGAGGGGTGCTACTTTACTCCCAGCACTGCCACTGAAAGGCCATGTGATTGTGGGTGTAAGGGAGCTGCTGTCCCTTAGCTGCTTTTTCCTAAGGAAAAACGGGGTTTGTTTCCCAAAATGTAATTATTTGCATACAGACTCCCTGATTTTTCAAAACTTTATCTATATTCCACTTCTTCAACTAACTCAATTTTTTAAAAAATCGATTCCTTTTTAAAACATACATACCATTATATTTGTGAAATTATGAGTCTGATGTTATATTTTCCTCTGACACTTATTAAAATAAACCTCAGACCATTAAAATACAAGATGTTCCTCCATGTGCCAACTACTTTGCCCTAGAAAATATTTGATGTGTAAGGTCCTTTCCACTTCTGTGATTTTGTGGATGGGTTTTTTTCCCTTTCCCTTTTGCCCAGTTTGGAAGATTATGTCTTATTAGTATGTCTCTGTAAGGATGAGGTAATTTGGAGTTAGAATGGCCCTGTTTGAGATTAAACCATGCTGGCAGCAGCGACTGGGTAACTGACCCATGGTGGTGATAAACAGTGGGTAGAGACACCCCAGAGCTGAAATCTGGCACAGAAATGTCCATTTGGTCACAGAGTATATGAAATACATTAATTCCATGAATTCCCAGAGCTGAACTAACTCTGAGGGAACACAAGAAAAGAATGTGCAACAGTAATAATAATCCCCACTTAGCTTTATCCCAGTGCTTACTGTATGACATGGCACTGTGCTACACACAGTACAAACATTTGCTCCTGAAAACCATTCTGCTGGGTAGATATTATCATTCCCATCTTCCAGATGAGGAAACCTAGGCACAGAGCAAAGAAATGGCTCATCAATCCCCCTGCAACATCCTTAATGAGTTACTATAGGTCTTTTATTTGATCACTGAAGGTAACCCTTGCTATGTTGGGATGACTGCAGAGGAACCTCATTAAATGAGCAGAAATTTGCCTCCTAATGTGTTATCAGAGTCACCAGTTTTGTTCCCTGGGCCCTCAGAACATAGAGAAGATCATCCATTGTTTAATTCACTCAGTTTATAGATGAGAAAATGGAGTGCAATTTGGGGTTTCATTAATAAATTTTGCCTCCAGGAGATGAGATAACCATTTTCTCTTTCCAATCTGAGTATGTCCTCAGTGGTACTGAGGAAAATTTAATGGTATCCGGAAAGTGGGGTGAGGGGAGGCAAATGGCAGTCTGTGGCCCTAGTGTGTTTTGCTGTGACCACCTGATTGTCTGCAAGTTTCTGAATTTACTCCAAATTGCCCTTTCTCATTAGCCACCTGTTCAGAAAGATACGACACTTTAAGGCTATCAGTGAGGTAGTCAGGATCCAGAGGAGGGTAGCCTGCAGGCAAGGAGCTGGCATCCAACCGAACGGCTGCAGAGAAAGGGTAGTCTAGCTGGGGCGAGAATGGAAAATGGATGGCATCCTCAAATATCTGACCAACTGTCAGCATAAATGAGAGAGATGGCTAGTTCTGCCTTGATTCAGTGGCCAGAGACAGCATATATAGGTGGAAACTGAGAGGAAGCAATAAGTTCTGGGCTCCTAATTGTGTGACTTTCAATAAGTAATTTAACCTATTTGTTCTTCAGAATTCTAAGGGCACATAGTTCTTTGGGAAGATCCTATAAGGCAAAGGACCTAGCTCAAGGCCCACCAATAGTAAGAAGACACTCACCAAAGTTGCTAAGTTTAGATGCTGAGGAAGCATCTTGTTCAACCTAAGAATGAGAAGTATAACTGAGAACAGACAATGGAAATACCTTACAGGACATGAGGTCCTCACCTGCAGAAATGTTTGAGCAAAGGCATCATTTTTATCTATCGGAGATGCTCTAAAGGGGTCTCCCTATGATAGATGGGGTATGGACTGGGACACCCATGAAATTTCCTTACAACCCTAAAATGTAATTGCATATGATTCTTGCCCCAAAGTTATATAGTTTATGGCACAGTGGGGACTAGAATCCACTGCCCCAAAAACCAAGTCTAGTGCTCTCTTCATGACACCATATACCATACATTTCAAAAAGGGATGTAGAACACTGTTCAGAAACTATCCCAAATGTAATTATTTATTAATTACAGCAAGTTTCTCTTTCTCAGTAGCTACTTTAAAAAGGAAATGTGTCTACAAGCACATAATTTGTAATGCAAATAATTTACATCTAAGTGGGTCTTATTTGCATACAAAGTACCCCAGTGAATAAAGTTTCTCACATGTTCAAAGAAATGAAACATGAGGAAAAAAAGTGGGACATAGTAGAAAGCTTTATTTGCTTATTCCTAGTTGTTAGGGCATGCCAGAGAGCACGAACGGATGTCTTCTCTAAAGACGGCAACTCTTGAGAAATTTGCTTTACTCCCTTTTCTCCAAAGGAGCCCCCTGACGCTCCATGGGTTCTGTGCAGCTCAGAATAAGCTTGGCCCACAAGGCTCTAAGATGCCATTTAGTTACCTAAAGAAGGATCCGCAAGTTAGGGTCCATTCAAAATTATATGTCTATATGTGCTCCAATAGGAGCTGTGTTTGAATTGTAGAAATAAGCATTAGGTTAGTTTAACCTATGTACTGGGATTTCCTGAAGCACCCTGGAACAGTGATATATTCTATATATTTTTACATTCCATATATTTTTGAAGATTGCCATTCTGTTCTACTGACTTAGGATAAGCAAAACAGCATTCTCCATCAGGTGGTAACTTGCATCAAAATACCCACCCATACAAGGAACTGGATTTGAAAGGTTCCAATCTGTGATACATTAATATCTCTCAGATAGCTAGGGAGTGAGAATATACCTAAATCCACAACTTAAGTATTATAATGCAAAACACAAAAAATATAAAAGATGCTGTCGTATAAGGTTCCTATTTTTGTGATGATGGTGATAAAGCCATGGGGAATTTAGAAATGTAGAGCTAAAAGGGGAACTTCAGAATCACTTACTACAGCTAGCTAATTTTGTCAATAAATAACTTCAGAAATGGAAATTAAAGTTATCCACAGGGCATTGCGCTGGTTGGTGGCACAGTAGGAAGAAGATGTAAGTATTCTAACTTCTAGCCTAATGCCGTTTTGCCAACATGATGTCTGTGACAGGACAATATGTTCTGTATCGATTTTAGGAGACATCCAGGCTAATAGTCGGAGTTCTATATTCTGCTGTCAACGTCTGGGAGACTCAGGACAAGTAAATGAGCTACTCTGACCTCAACTTCCCTAACCAAAGGAGTGAAACACTAATCAATACCCTGTCGGATTCATGGAAGGTTCATTCAGACGAGAAACAGATGCTCTGGGAAATACAGCTATTCAAAGAAAGGAATGCTTGTGCAGTGATGGACCAAGAAAAGTAGCTCTATCTTTGGCTACTTTAATAGAACTAAGCAAACCCAAACATGTGAGCCAGACATCCAACCAACCAGTTCCAATAGATTAGAAACAAATTAAGAAGCTAATTTAAGGACATAGTAAAAAACACTACGTGATCCAAATAATAATCACTTGCCTAGACCAAGTTTTAAACAGGAGATAAATTTCCATGTCCCTGACTTAAGGTAAGTTGTGTAAGATGGGTATAGCATGTCATCTCATTGTCTGCTTTTTGCTCTGTGGCTTAGTTTTTCTTTAAAGATATCATTTATGGGATATTAATTTTTCCCATGCTCAGTCACTAGACATGTGTTTCTCAAGGGCAGGGACTGTATTGTTCAAGTCTTTTTCCTTCTTGCTGCCTTCTGAAGCATTAATTGTGTCTAACTATATGCACACCACATCCCTAGTGCTGGCACACTATTTGTATTTTAAAAAATGAATGAATAAATCACAAAAGCCACAGAGATCTCAGCATATTTGACTCCTCCATTTAAACCGTTTACATTCTACCTTAAAATATGAACCGTGTCACCGAATGCTCTGATGTACCTGTGTGCAGACCTGTGATGTTATCAGTTTAACATGTATATAATTGCTCGACATGATAACCTCAATGAATACTATATAGAATTTCAATTGCAGACTCCCGGACACAGAAGGCATATTCTGTAACTGGCCAACATGTCATGAGGTTCTACAGTTCATTCCTGCCTCCAAGAAAGACTGCATATAGTTTGTAGAGAACAAGGCTTTCCTAAATTTGAAAGATTTCCACTCAGTGAAACATATAGTCAGCCTAGGTAAAGTCTTGTGTCCAAATGGAAGGTCAGACTTTTATTTCTTGATGTAAGTATGGTTTTCATCCTAACTGTAGCAAATTTAACTAGAGTTCCATTACCGATTTACTTAAATCATTTGCTAGATGACACAAAATTGCTGGCAATTACACTACAAAGGGTAATTATATGAACCTTTCTCATAAAAAGTTAAGTAAATTTGAGCCTTACTCAATATTCTGTTAAGAAAATTTTTAATTAGATATACCATTTTATTTAAAAAGAGGAACATTAGAAAAATATACATTCAGAAGTAGGGGGCTAGAAAAACTTGCTAGTCGCCAATTTATTGAAATCACACAATAGAGATCTTCTGTGCTGCTACTTGATACGACTAAATTTCCCAAGTTTAAATGATTTCAGGAAGACCCACACACCCAATGGCCTGCACAGATCAAATCCATGTTCTAGACTCCTCTCCCTCAAAATATTTTCAAAAGCTAATGTTCATGATCCTGAAATAATTGGTGGCCATGGGATGCCCGATGTAAAACATTTCATCTGAAACCTTATGTAAACTAACCCAAACCATTTGCTTCAGGACATCTTGCTTGACACCAAAGAGTTTTGGTCCTGAGCTTGCATTTGTCGGACAGACCAACTGGCTGCTCCCCAAAACGGAAACATATGTGGACATGATGAAGGAAAGGATTTGGAAGTTAGGCAAAGGAATTTTCTTGTTCCTTTTTAATCTGGTGTGTTTTTAATTCCTCTAAACCATAGGTGTACCAGATTTTGGTGACTTCTTATTTTCAAAAGTGCAAAATTGAATGCTTTTGGCGTTATTTCCCAGGACAAAAACCTAACTTCAGTATTCATAGTTTTTTTATAATCTAATGACAATTTTTAAAGAAAGATGAAATGAAGGCTCACACAAACTCAATGAAAGAAGGAAGAGACAGAGGAATTTTATCATCATCATTCCTAAATAGGGCTTTAAAGAACTCACCTCTATACATCACAAAGAAAGAATCATTTGGATGGTAGCTGATGGGACCACAATGAAAGTGTGATTTGAGCTGGCTAGCAGCAGAAATAAATTAGGCTTTTCTGCTCTAATTTCACATTCCACATGAACCCCTCTGCTCTGGATTTGTGCTTTTCTAAGTTGTTTACATAATGCATAGGCGCAGACTTTGCTTCAAGTTCATGTAAGAGCAGATACCCTTTCTTAAGACTGAGCAAAAAGGAAACACATTCCTCCTAAGTCTAAATCCAACCTAGCTTGGATTGTCTAGCACGCTTATACAGACTGCTTGCTTTCAGGTCAACCCTAAAACAAGAACAGATCTTTCCAGAGGTGCACATTTTGAAGATTTAACTTTTAACAACAACCTGTTTTGCATTTCAAATCTCATTACTTTTAATGACAACAGAAGACCACCAAGAAAATAATTTTAGAAAATATTTCAATCTGCCTCTTGAATTTGTCACCAGGAAAAAAAAAAGCCTCAACAAGAAAACGATTTCTCCGGTTTTTATTAATTAGTTTTTAAAAGTGTGGAGAATATGAATTCAGCATGTTGTATAATTATGCTATAAACTATACTAACAGATGCTGACAATCCTTGTGTTTAAAGATTGAACAATAAAATATGAAATAAGGAATTTTTATTATAAGTATTTTATATTGCTTCAATTTGGTGGTAACTGATACAGATGAATGAAACCATGAAATCCAAAGAATATTCAAACACACTGGGAGAGTGGATATTTTAAAGGGGAATGAAATTCAAAATTGAAGTGTATAGAAAACAAATAAAAATGACTATTGCTCAAAAAATGTTTTCAGGTGGGGATAGTCTTGACATTTTACTAAGAATTTAGATCTACAAAGTGCTTAATTTAACTTCCCACAACTTAAATGTCTGAAAGTAAGCTGAAGCAAAATTTAAAGGGCATTTTTGTCTTTTTGATTTTTTAAATACTTCTCTAGGCTCCTTCCTTTTTTCTCAATATTTTTTTTCTATTTTTCTACCTTTATACACACAAACCAAGCGTTCATCAAATCAGACACCAAAAAGCTACACTCTTAAATACAATTCTCTCAGACTGAGCTTCAACAGCAAGAACTGACATTTTCATTAATTTTAACTTTTTTCTTTTTTTCAGAAGTAACAAAACAAAGTCTCTTGGGTCAGATCAGCAACCATTAAACGAAAAAGAAATAAATAATAAGTAAAAAATAGAAGGAATGTGTTAAAACAAAGGAAGAAATTACTGCTCATAACCAAACTCTGTCATCTTAAAAAAGAAACATTTCCACACTTCATATCTGATTCAAACAGAAAGCTTCTCCTTTACATTTGAAACAAATAATTCTACCTCAAATTCACATTTTTAAAGAAGATTCTAACTTTCTGCATCTGAGTCTGGCAACAGTCTCATAACCTCACTGAGGTAAAAGCCAATTCACATTTACTGTTTTTCTCCCCAACAGTCCCACTTAAGCTTCTTGTAAATTTCATCATAAACTCAGAATTTCACCGTGGGTTTAGAAAATGACGTATTTCAGATATTCCCACCCCCCAACCATTGAAAGATTAAAAATATTTTAGCCACATTTAGGGAAAAGGAGGGTGGCGTGGGCTCACTCTGCAGTGGTAGTGTTCAATCTTTGGAGTCTAGAAGGTTCCCCATGAGCACGAATACCACCTGGGTAGCCAGCGGGTGGGAGGGGAGTCACCCTGAGCTTCTGCCCATCTATTTGTGGAGTTTTTTTGACAAGTATATTTCTAGACGGATTTGCTTCTAATCCATTATAATTCGTCCAAGGGGGCTTCCATATACTCTCGGGAAATGGATCTTACACGTAATGAACACAGCATCGACCACTCCAGCTGGTGTTCAGTGAGTGGGGCAGGGGGCAGGGAGGAACTTGTCGCGCGTGAAACACTCTTGGTGCAAAAGTAAACGCAGACCGCATAACCCGAGTAACAGAAACACATTCACGTCTCCCTCCTTGGAGGGAGGGTGGGAAGCGAAGAGACCGGGCGTCGCGACCCGCAGTCGCGATATTCAGGCTGCTGTCGACAGCGGGCGGAACTGGATCACAACCCCCAAACCCAGCTTTTTCCGGAGCCTGGAGCTGCTCCCGATTTTAAAGTGAAAAAACGACCTCCTTCGGGGTGGAAACCGGCGTGGGGAGGGCCTGGGAGGAGAGTCGGCTCTCTGGCTCCGGGGCCAAGGCGCACAGCCTCTCCGCTCGCAAACAGCCGGGGGCCCCGACACCCCCGGGCCGGCGCACCAGCGCGGAGCCGCCCCGCCGCCGCGCCCGCCGCTCCCCGCCCGGCCCCCTCCCCCGCCGCTTCCTCTAGCTCTCCCAGCCCCTTCCCCCACGTGTGGGTGACGTCAAAATTCCGCGAAAAAGCCGCGTGGTGGCTCCCCGAGCGGAGGCGCGAGTCCGCCGCCCAGCGGCCCCCTCCCGGGGGCGCCGGGGGAGCTTGAGGACTCAGCCGGCCGGTTCCTTTCCCTTCCGGGACCGCCGCGCCCCGCCACCGCTGCGGGCCAGAAGCCCCCCACCCCAAATATTACTGGAAAATTAATTTTTATAAAGCGAATGCATTTCCAGAGCTATTTTCGGCCGCGTGAGGCGTGTCCTGCAGCTGAATCATACAGGAAGAGGGGGAAGTTCGGGTCTTTTTCTTTTTTCTTTTTTTTCCGAGGGAGGGGATAAAGATGCTAGGTGGGTGAACAGACGGCAGGCGCGAGCCTCCCTACCCACGCCTACGGCAGCTGCGCCTTGGGCTCACCGCCCCGGTCCAAGCTGGAACGCACCGACTGGGCGGTGAGCGCGCAGGCCCGGCCGACCCTGCCGGCCGCTGGAGCCCGAGCGCCCCGGGGCGCGGCGGGGGCGCCGTGACGGGCCCGGGGCACGTTCTCACCTGGAGTCGCCGTGCCCCAGCCTCGGGAACCTCCCTTCCGCTCGCCCCCACCTGTCCACCTTCTCGGGGCTCTCCAGTCCCGGACCTGTCCCTCTTTTCCTTTCTCACGTTTTCTAATTTGCTTCCGCTCCCTTTCTATTGCCTCCCCATTCCAAAGTCCGCATCTCCTCTAGGTCCTTCCCGGTACCCCGTAGCCAGGAACCAACGCTCGGACACTTGGGCATGTACTTTAATTAACCGTCGGGTTTTCGGTTTTGATTGCCTTGCCTGACTATCCATCGCTCATTGCAGAGCGAACAAAGCCCTACTCTTGGGGGAGGGTTGTGGCCCCCATTCCAGAGTCTGAACCCACCCCCACCCCACACACAACGGGGTGCGGAGCCAGCAGGGTTAGAACTCGCGCGCCCCCGCGGCTCTGGGCCGACAGCGGGATCACCTGGCTGGCGGGCATCCACCAGGTGAGCTGGGGAGTCTGTGTGCTTAACGTTGCAGGTTCCTGCAGAAATGTGCCTATAAACACCCAACACCCGGCTGCACCCTACACCTACAGGGTTTTGTACACTTTCCAACCGAAACTCCAAAACGCGAAGAGTAGAGGGTGGGGAGCCGGCAAGGGAGGGAATAAAATTCCAATAAAACCTAACTTCGCGAAGTGTATCACTGATCCTACAAGGAGAGGATATTTTTCTTAGACTTGAGAGGTGATAATGGGATAAGGAAGAACCAGAGTCCCCACCCCCTCCCCCCACGCTGACCAGGTTTGACTTGAAAACCAGCGCACAAGGCGCTTGGGCTTTTTCTCTGAACCTAAGTCTACACTCAAAGAAATGCGCTCGTTTGCCCAGAAAGCAACGTGTCTTTTCCCGCGTGCTAGGCGCGGTGCTTTTTAACAAGCAAAATTAAGATTTTAACACATGGTTGGAGTGGAGACCTAAAGAGAAAACTTGGCTTTCAGGCCAAGCCTCCCAGAGACATTCCTGCCAACCTCCGCACCCTCTCACGCCCCACCCCGTGTGTCAGAGACTGAAAAGTGACTGGGGCACGGATTCGATGCTAGGTTAATGTTCGGGAACGGCCCGTAATAGGAAGGGGAAGTGAACGGGGGAACCTGAAGCTGTGAGCCTGCCACGCGGGAAGCGTCCGGACTCTTGGGTCAAGGTGCATGAAGAGCGCCGCGGTGAGAGGGGGCGGCAGCCTGCGCCCCTCCCGGTCGCGGCCACCTTTCCCGCGCCCCTCTCCCCGCCAGAATTTCTCTGGAAAGCCAGACGGAAGGAGGGCCGGGCGAGGGAAGGGGCGAGAGGGCCCTCGGTCGCTCCCAAGATAGGAGGATTCGCCACCCAGGCAGTACCCCCAGGGTCGGCGAGGCCCGGAGGACGACCACCCGCCTCTTCCCGCCCCCCAGCAGGAGACCCGGGCTCGGGGTGCTGTGCCTGCAGGGAGGAGGCGAAAAGACGGTGCTTGGTTAGCTATCAAGCGATGTCAAGAGGCTGGAAGCCATCGCGGGCTTCTGCCCTTGCCTGGCATTAGGGTTAGATTTATACTTTGAAAATACCGCTGTCACCCCCACAGCCCCCAGCAGCTTTCTTTGAACCGCTCTGAGGTGGCTGAGGTGAAGTCTGAGTAATTCCTTTATGGGGTCTTAAAACCTAAGGTAATGTATTTGTCCGGAGTGACTCAAAAGCTTAAGCCGGGAAGTCCAAGTTGACTAAAATCAATAGATGATTGTTAGGGACCGCCTCTATTCCGAGGAACACTGTACTCAGCCGGAGTGTCACCGGCGGCGCGGGACTGTTTCATTTTGAGTTGCAACTTGGGTTTTTTCAGTGAGCTTTTTTTCTTCCTGAAAGCTAATGGCTTCCACAGCAATTAGACATTTTCCTCGCCCGCCCCCTTCCCTCCCCTTTCTTTACATACAGCAGATTGGATACTAATTCCCGGGCTATTGATAAGGTCGGAGGCGCCCCGGCCTCTCGCCAGCCG